>BGPR01024070.1:0-23623 GCA_013235015.1 Araneus ventricosus | reverse complement strand
CACAGTCGAGCCTTTGGATTACGATGCGGCTCTAACTTTCTAAAAAAACATCTTCCGAAAGGATTTAATGGCGACAACCAAGAAAATAAGGTCACTGTGAGAATGTTAAACTGGAACAATTTTTTGAAATAATGAAATGGTAAAGGTAGCCTGCAAATAAATACCGGTGTTTATAATTCTTATCTTCATTAAATCTATATTGATTCTATAATTCTAAAAATTAATCATTAAATTTATAGGTTTAAAAACTTAATAAACAAATGTTGGAACCTACAATAAAGAATAATTATAGAACGGCGACTCCACGTAATCCATTCAATAATATTAACGTGACTCTGTGTCTTTATTTAGTTCATCATTGATGACTGCCTAAGAATTGTATGAAAAATGAATGGATAAAAAGTTGAAATTATTAAAATTTTTGATTGGTTACTGTTATTTTTTTTATAAATCTCTCCTACAGAAATATATTTTAATTGGTACATAGAAAATTATATTACTGTAAGTTCATCAGAAAATTATGAGACTACAAACAATGATTTTACACATAAATTAGAACAATTTTGAAGTCGAATGTACTGAAGGAGATAGTTTGTTTTAGCGAAGCCAAAACATAATTTCCTTTTTACTTTGAAATACATTAAACGTGAAAATGAAAGGAACGTAATTTCAATGAAACTCGTATCGTGAATATATATAATTCCAAAACTATCCTCACCTTCTTTATATTATTGTCAGAGCACTGAATAAACGAAAACGTAGACTGAAAGTTGTGTTGAAACATATTATTAATGTCTAACCAAGAACTTTCCACAGCTTCATAAATCTTGTTGATTCAACAAGCGTAAAAAATAGCACTTGGGTTTCGGAAAGACGCTTATGTTCAGGGTCATTGCCATTATTCTTTGACGAAAAATGTTATTTATAGTACATTATGAGCCTATCTTTGGTCGTAAAAGTGTCACATGTTTCGTAACAGCGCAACTTTCAAACTATTTTATAACAAAATAAAAATATTTTATAGACTCAAGAATGATTAATCATAGATTTCTTCTAGTGGATGTGTTATATGGAATATTTAGTGGAAAAGAAACGTGAGGTTAAAAATGGACAAACTACAATGTTGTATAATTAAAAATGTTCATGAATGTATCCAACTCCACAACTGAAGGTTATTTTCTAAATCGTACAAAGCAAAATAAGGAAATTTAGAGAGTTTTAAACACTGAATAAATAGATCTTAATATTGACTATCTGATACAATTTCTTAGTATAAAATAACATTAATCGTCTGACACTAACCGTCCTTCTTAGCGTTTGTTTACGCCTGTATTAAAGCATGGTCTTTTTGATTTTAAGTCTTAACTCAAAGTCACTTTGCCTCTAGTCTTTTCAATTGGTTTCAGGAATTCCTTGCATGCGTTCGTCGTTGTTGGACGTCTTCATTTCTGGAGCATATAAAATTCGGTGTTTAGATTTAGTTAATTCAATTTTAATTTAACCTCTACTTATCGACTGTTAAAATGTACAAAACTATGTCCGTCGATGTCTTGGATGCCTAGTTGTGTCATAATTAATGTCCGAAGTGTTTCACAACTGTGTTTGAGGATATGACATCATCTCCAGATTCTGATAGATTCCATTATTTTACAAGGTATTACAGCCAAGGATGATTTCTGCGTTTTGCTTCTCAATTTTTTTACATGATCTCTGCAGGAGGTTATCATTGTTGCTCGTTGAGGCCTAGTGGTAAGGTGTCGGCATCGGCTTTGGAGTCGGAGGGTTCCATATTCGAAACCTGATTCCAATGAAGATCCGTCGTATATTGGGCCTGTTGCACGTTAATTCACACGCAGGGGGTCAAACGTCCCCCGTTGGTTTGGTGCGAAATTTGGAGAGGGGGATGACAGCTCAGGTGCAGTCTTTGTCATCTGACCGTGGTTCAGAATTACGAGTTCGGTCCCAAAATAGCTCTCGCGTTGCTTCAAAAATGGAACGTTAATATACCTAACTAAGTAACTTATTTCTCGTTTAAATGTCAGAGAAAACTTTAAACAGCCTTTGACAAGGAATTGATTGAAACTTTCTTAAAATCAGCTTGATGAGAGAGTTTGAGAAGCCATATTTTCGATAAATTAATGTGATAAACCTAAATATTATATTTTCATACATATTATCTGTTATCGAAGTAAAGTAAGTTATTCGAATAGCAGAAAAAGTGTGTAGAAATTAAAAGGTTAATTTGCTGAATATTTATCATTATAATATTACAATCAACCATTAAAGAATGCACATGTTTCCCAAAAGCAAATAAAATTATTTTGTCTTTAAATATTGGAGGTAATAAATGTTTACTGTCGATTATAAGCCTTTATCTGCATGCTAATATAAATACGTAAGAGCAATTTGAAAAGTCATAAAAATACTATATTTGCTATTAGTTACTGAGATTTCCTTCAGAATGTGTACGATATTGGATATTCAAAATAGAAAAAAAAAATTCAGGATTCTTTCAAGTTCGAGATATGGATACTTTTGCCAAGTATCTTCAATAATCGAATTTTGTCACTGTACTCTTTTTGGATTTCGAATTTCGCATAAAATCGTACTGTCTTCCTCCCAAAACAGTAAATGAATGGCAAAAAAAATCAATGATAACCTTTGTTCGCTTTATTATCATTTTTAAGTTGAGTGGCAGCTCCGATGAAACCTCTCATGAACCGATCACCTGACAGAGAGAACTTTAAAAGGTCGATCAAGAGCTCATCAATCAAAAACGAGGACTTTTGGTGGTTTCATATTATATATCACTTTGTTCCGGTTAATATCCTTTTAAAGGCAGAGCTTGAAAGAGGATCTTCTTGAAGAACTAGATGATAGCGCTTTAAGGAAGAAAACGGATATTCACATGTTACGAATAGATACACAGAAAGAAGTAGAATCGATGAATTAAAAGAGTAAATTCAGAGTAAAATATAACTGTGAAGTATTGAAATTTGTTTCTAAAAATGGTGACATGAAAAAATAATATCGATGCATTTAAGGCAAGACCTATCCACTTTTATCTACCACACTAAAATTTGCTGGACCGAAATTTTTCTGTTTCGTATCTTAATTAGTTCTTTTTTCTATACATTTTTGTAAACAATAATCAAAATTATTTTTACAAGCTATTAGACTTCATTGAAAACAGAATACAAATTCTACTAACATGCTAATATTATAGGCTGGATACTATCCGAAAATTGCGTGTTGTGACATGCGACGTGCTTAATCCAAAAATCGTTCAAAACGCTCTATAGGGCATACAGTTCAACCCAACCTAGTGCTGCAAAATTTGTCAAGTATTGATTTCTTGGGTAGGTGCTCATAAAACGTGCATAATACAAAAATCGTTCAAAACGCTCTACAGGGAAAACGTTCAACCCAATCTAGAGCTACAAAATTGCGCAGGAATTGATTTCTTGGGGAGGTGATCATAAAGAAAAGGGTTTTCAAAATTTTAATAAAACTTTTAATTAACTTTCAAACAAAATTGTAAAGTTTTTCTTAATAATGCTCACTAATAATATTTTCTTAAGGTATTATGTATTTTTGATTTGAAAAAAATTCAAATATATTATTATACCGTTCCATAACTTTTATTATGGCATTGAAAGTAAATTATCTTATGTCATTAGACAAGGTCATGATCATAACAAAACGTATTTTATACTTTGAAAAATGGAAATCTATATCAGATATCGAAAATATTTTCTTTCCTAATAGCTGCGAACAAAAATCATCTTTCAGATTTTTGAAAATCTCTGAAAATAACAGCACTTGCGGGTAGCATATGTTAGCTTTCTACATGCGTATTATTCCATTTCTACTATATAACTTATATCGTCGAAAATAGTACTTTGGCAAAAATATTTATTGTTCAACGCGTTTTTCAGCCCAAGGGTACGAGATATTGTGGTATAAATGATTACGATGAGTGGAATAAACTGAACGTCAAGGTCAGTATTATCGTCGTTATCAGTGTTTTAAACATTTCATGAATAATTTGAAATCTTTATAAACTGCTTGAAGTTGGAAACCTTTAAAAATAAATTTTTCTAAACATCGAAAAAAACCCACATAAAATTTCTTGAGCAACGATACTTCATATTTGATTTTGTAGTATTAAATTCAAATAACATCTGTTTTTCGAATTCATCGTTCCTTGTACGGACTTGATATTTTTTTTTATTTCGCCATTTTTATGAATTATTCGTGATTTCACATTCTATATATTTTATCAATACTTCTTGTCCATCTGCAATGAGTATTAAGCATATAAATTTCTCTTTAACACCATGGAATATGCATCTATAGAAACCCCGAATTTCCCTGTCGATTGCTAAAGAAGAAACTACACAGCCACTCGAAAATCAAAGCCATTTATTTAAAACTTTTTTATTTTATATAAAAACAGAAATAATCTTCTTTTATATATCTATTACACCATTTTTTTATATCCACAAAATTCAAAATACGTCATTATTATATTTGACAGGTAAATAGCGACACAAGATTTGAATAATTTTCTTCAATGAAGTATGATTTCGAATGGAAATCGATAGATTTGACGTAAAAATATTTTGTTACCAAACTAGTCTACTTTACTCCATATTGGAAATAATCAGCCCAATGGAAATTCTATGCATATAATTGTAATGCATTGGAATATTTTTATTTTCAAAAACGCTGCTTAACTTTTTAATTTATAAGCTTATTATTTTTCTTAACTTCTAATATAAAAATATTTGCCACTTTAACTTGAAGAAGTCCGGATCCAACCGGTCCTAAAACGTTAGGAGAAGTTCCTTTTCGAAAATACTATTTACGCTCACAGCGATGTTGTAACGTTCTCTTTTAAGATGTAACTCTTTCCTGGTAAGACACGCGGCTTTGACTCAATACTTTCCTTTATGGAAATAGCGGGAATATATAATTATTGCAACGTTTAACTATTTTTAATTATCTACCTAATTTTATTATCGAATTTGGAATAAAGTGATTTTTTATCAACGTTTGCATCTTCATTTAAAAATGCCTCAACACATCTCCTAAAGGAATTTTGTTACATAATCTTGGTTATAATAAAAATATCTGAATATATGCGTTTCTCACCAAACAATAACTTACGATATCAGTATTAAAAACTTATGTTTGACTGAAGATCTACGAAATGTGTTCCCTGCGTAAATCTTATTTTAATGATAAGAAATATTTAAATTGCTTTCCGATTGCAAACAAACGATTAATCAGAAACCATGTTTTGATTGTGGTTTCAAATACCTAAAGCTATCAAATCATGAGTTTTCCATTTCCTGCCATGTATTTGAAACGCAATTAAGGTAACGAAATTTCTACTTTCGATTGATTAATTCCGTTTCAGTCAGAGAGACATATTTACAAAATTAAACTACTGATTGCGCCTGCTATTAGAACAGGTAATTCGAAAACTCATTAAATTAGCTGCAGAAATAGAAAGCACTGATAGACAGGATAATGGAAGAGGAAGATTTCATTATAAGAATCACCTTTTATTAATTTTTGAAATACTTTGTAACGGCATTTTGAGTTTTTAAGAAAGATATTTAGCGTGACATAGGGTATCGTATTTTATTTTACATGAACAATTGACTTCCAATTATCCTGCATTATGTGGCTGACGTGCAGGTCGGATATTAAAAAACGCCGAATAGGCCAGTGTTCTGTAAATACTCACTTCCGACCCCATCCTATAAAACATCATTTTTATGCAAGCGTAGTGTTAAAAAAATATATTCCTTCTTTTCGCCGTTTTTTGTTATCTCCAGACGGAAGGCCTGCAGTGGTGCCCCTCTCACTCTGGGTTTTACTGCGAATTTGCGGGAGGGTCTTTGACCCCCTTTGCGCGTTCCGTTGGAGGATCGGAGAAAATTCTCGAAGAGTAGTGTCCCGGCTGTGATTTTTGACCAAAACTGATTTGAGTTTGGGGGCTTCGGAAAAGAAATTTTGGGTTGCTAGGGAGATCGGAGAGCGGATTTGGATGAGAGGAAGGATAGACGGGTGACGAGTGAGAACGACAGAAAAATGGTAAAAATGTAGGGAAAATTAAGAGAATGTTCTTTTTGCTGGCCGTGAGGGGTAGCCCGTTTGCCTCTCACGGTTGGCGCGGATTTCGAAAGTGAAGACTGCGTGGTAGGAAAGAGTTTTTTTTTACTCGTACTGAAAGGGAAAAACTTGAATTAAAGTTTGGAAAATGAAGGAGTAGTGATTTTGTCAGGAAGGGGACGAATGCCCTGACTTCCGATGCAAAGAGCTGATGGCATCGTTGGGATATTTTTAGTGGAATGCGCTCTGGCGTACTGGCCAAAAAAAACGGCCTGCGAAATTCTTAATCTTGTCCGGAAATGCCTGTATTGTGGCAACTTGACTACAGTAATCCCCAGAAAGGGAAAAGTAGAACTGTCATCCCCACCCCCGCAGGGATTCATCCTCAGATTTTTTTTTACCCTACCCCCGAGCGGGTGTAGATTTTGATCCGGCTCTAAGCCATGTGATTCTACTTGTGTATATATGTGTCGTAGTGGTGTTGTGTGTGTCAATAAAACCATAAAAGACAAACTGGATCTATTTTGAATTTGGATATAAAACCACACATGAGAAATCCATTACAGTAATGCCGATGTGATCATTTATACCTTCTCGGGTTGCTCTCACCTATGCAATTGAGTTTTTTGGGGCCGTGCATCCTTATGTTTGCTCAAAAAAAAGGAGGGAATTGTGCTGGTGGTGATGGAAATAGTGGTATGTGAATTAAAATAATTGATTCGTTTTGTGTTTTATAATTATATTTGCTGAGGCTATGTACGTACGTACCGATTATTGTTGCAGTAGAACTGTAGGTGGGTGAAATTAATGCAACTGTGTGAGATGTAATTCTTGCTAAAAATAATCAAGAGTTGTTTTTTTTTCTTTAGCATTGTCAGTTTGTGTTTATGTGTTTTCTTAATCTGTATGAAGGTGCAAGAAAATGTTTCTGAAATGCATGAGTATGAAAATTGAGTTACTTGGTTATGAAAGCAGATTGCATTATTGGAATTTCGTTGAAGTAACAATATGTTTATTAAATCAGGTGATTACAAATGTACCTGTATAGGGTAAAAATGATATTGTGTTTATTCTTGATTTATAAATTTCTTTTATATTTCTAAATTTATAAATAAAATTAGCTTCTCATACAGATCTTGGAATGAGTTTCTATATTTAGAGTCAATCAACTTAATGATTGACATTTATACTATGATAATTTATTGAGAAAATCAATTTGTGAGCCTACAATTATATAGCACAAAGTACTCAATGAAATATGTAATTAATGATCCTACACCATGATGTTAAGTGTGGGAGGCTTGCCTCCTTAAGAGTTTAAAATTATTACTTCTCTTTTAAATTCATCTTGTTATTATTCAAATTTTTGCAGTTAATAACTGTTTTCCTTTGTTAAAAGATCTCATGTAGATTGAGCTTCTTTAAGGCATGGCCTGGATGTAACTATGGGTTATTGCATAATAAAACACAACGCGAAAAATGTAGAATTTATTATTATTATTATTTGACTTCAGATGTCTGACATTCTTTAAGTAAGATAAATAACCAAATTTTCAATACGACACAAGAACTCGCTGTTATTCATATTTTATCGTTGATAGTACTTTAAATAAGCAGAAAAAATCTGCCAGTGCAATGAACGATATTCTATAATATTATTTGTATGCGACCGCTTTATAATTTTAATAAAAACTTGGCTTAGATGTAAAATGTTTATGAAAAATACCTGCTTCTATATATAGGATGTTTAAATAAAGTTTAAACAAAATTAGAGATGTTATAGTATACATCAATATGAACAAATAAGGCAAGAAGGCCACATACCAAATTTCCTTTATCAAAGTAAATTTTTAAAGAACCTTTTGCGTTTAAAAGTATGCGATTATACAGACAGAGAGACAGTCAACCCTTTGACATATTTGGTCCAAAATTGATACAAACCTACATTCCTGATGATAAAAGTGTGTACCAAATTTTATCTATCTAGCTATTTAAATTTTTGAGTTCTTGTGTTTATATGAACGCGGACAAACTCCCCGTAGAAGGATTTTATCCAAATTTTAATAGAATCCTGCAAATTATGTGTAAAGATCACATACCAAATTTTATCCCTTCAAATGTGGTGCATATTTGCAGTTTATTTTAGAAAAAAATGATTCAAAGTCTCTATAATATTTGAAATAATAAATAATAAATTAAATATTAAAAAGTATAAAATAATTTTAAAAAATCTACTTTTTCACACGCTGACAAAAGTATATTTTTAAAAATTATGTTTTCTCAGCTTAGTGCTTGTCTTTTCTCTAACACATAGTTTTTAACATAAGAAATAATGATGCATCCACATCAACAATGTAGCAAGATGTCCTCTCAAAAAGAAAAAAAAATGCAATAATAGAAATCTTTATCATGAAAAAAGAAATTAAATTAAAATAAATTGAAAAGTCATATTTCTTAGCTGAAGTAAAATTATTGCTCTATCCTCATTCTTGTTATTTTCTTATAGTTGGTAATACCAATTGTGTGAATATATGCGGTTGGAGATAAAAATAATTTTGTAATGATCATGAACAGGCCCCTTATCAGTGCTTCTACATTTTATTTAAAAGTATTTTATATTTATATTTACTCAGAGTCCCTATTACTCAAAGTTACATTTCCATAATGAAGACATTATCAGTCAGTACGACTGATAATGAAACGACCCTGTCTTTTCTCCGTTGTTAGGTAAGCAATCCTCTACTTAACTGCATATTTCAAATTGCTCAATTGTTCACTCACATTTATAGTTCAGTCGCTTTGATTCTGAAGAAAATGCAGTTTCTCTCCTTTATACGATGTGTTCGTCACATACACAATGTTAACTTAGACAGCAAATGATGCATAACGTAATTATTAATGTGAGATTATTAACTAAACATTTACCTGCATACTAAATTATTCCTATTGTAATTGAAGGAAAATAATATTTTATTTTAGATAAATCTTTACAAGGGAAAACATTTATCCATGAAAACTTACGAAATGGTTGCATTACGCTGATTTTAAAACCAAATATTATACTAATTTGTTCAAACAAATTAATATAATATAAGTTATGTAATCGAAATATAAATTAAAATGTAAAAATTATAAATAAGAAACAGAAGATTTAAACAAAAAAGGATGACAATACACCTTTTTGCGTGCTCAATGCAACAGCATCAAGTGATTCCATCAACAAAAATTACAACGATTAATATTCAAAACACATAAATAGATAAAACACATAGAATAGAATTTAGAATGTAAAAGAGATTATTCTAAATGGAAGGAATGGAAAAAGAACCCGAATGACCAACTTCTTCGAAAGCCACTAACCATAGGAGTTCTAAAATGGACAAAATTTTCTGTCAACGGTAAGATTATAAATCAAAAGTATACCCTTTGTGGCCTGAATTTAACCGCTAAACGAGAAACATTTTGAAAAATCAAGAGGCAAAAATCCTACATAAAATCCAAAAGAAACTAGAGTATGTAAAATAATTTACCCTCTCTGTTGAAATTATAATGTAAGCAGGAGTGATAAGTTATGTATATGAATCATAGTTGTCAAAATTCTAAATTACAATTTAGAAACTTCTGGAGAGAATCAACTTAAAATACTCTTAATTTTGATGTAAGTGTTTCTTGAAAATGATACGAGCTAAGCGTTCTTACAATCTAAGTTTCAAATTTCATAAAATAATTTTTATACCAATTTATTTGAATGTAGTAAAGGAATTATGCTTTGAAAATTGAAGTAAAAAAGCAGAAAGCTCTATAATCTTCATCAGCGCAACACACTTTTCCCTCACTCTATTTAGTTTACACAACATCCAGAAAAGCATTGGAAATTTTATATGTCAGGTAGTACCGAATTTAATTATTTTCCCTTAAATTTCATGCAATTGAAGCATAACTCTTCCCCTGGAAAAAACATACTGATAGATTCACAGGCGATAGCGAAGCAGCCCCACCCATCACAAGAAACACAGCAACACTTGGTTCACCACATTGATTTTGAAATTACGAAAGAGGTTACGGATTAAAATGATTTTGTTCGAATTGAAATCAAATCATAGATATTTTACTCAACTAAATACAATCATGAATACATTATCTGTTCATTGAATTGACGTAGCTGGAAATTCAATTTTGAAACCAAATATTCTTAATACAATGATGAATACATTATCTGTTTATTTGAATTGAAGTAGCTGGAAATCAATTTTAAAACCAAATATTCTTTGAGAAGTCCCGAGGGTCCAAGTTTATAATAAAACTAGATTATATGCCCGGCGTTACTCGGGATAAAAATATTTCCAATTGTAAGTTTATATAATATTTTAAGTTTAATACAAAAGTTTTTCGCAGCAGCGTCTTTTGGTTTTGGTTCGTCCACTCTCGTGTTATCTGACCCCCTTGGCCAGAAGTTCAACCCCTCTCTTCCTTTTGTCTCTGGCCTTTGTACCACCTGGCACGAATCTAACAATATTTTATACTCATTCTGTTCTTCCTAATCATTACTGCGGCGACAACAGAAGCTCTTTTTCATCATGGATTTTATTGCCATTAACCGATGTGCCAATCTCTTCTTTTTTGTGTTTGTGTGCCTGATTGCCTGATCGGGAAAACGCCGTAGAGTATTCCTTCTGTTTCTCATTAGGTTTCCTCCTTTCGATAGTAACCGGGCTCAATAACCTTGAATGAATTTACACGATGAGTGGAATCATTTAAATATTTACAAACATTAAATGAAGCATCGCATAGAGAGAGTAAATAAGTAACGTCATTCGATTACTGCGCAAACGAACTGAAAGTTGTACACGCTACGAAATAGAAGTAGAAGCAAATATTCTTCCTTTCTGTAAATATTCAGCGATTTTATTTTTATTTTTATCATTACTTTAACAGCGGCAAAAACATGGGAATGAAGATTTGTTAAAACAATAAATCGGTTAGAAATTAATTACAATAATTGAAAGCCTTGTTACAATATCCGTTTAAAATAAATTTCGAAATGTTTATTAAGTTTGGGGAAAAGAACGTATACCATTTATAATCAGATCAGTAAAATGAAAATTTTCTGCTCTTTAAGAGGGCATATAAACCACCATAAAGCAATACATATTTCAGAAGTTATCGGCGAAAAACTGAGGAAAAATTTCGAAAATTGGTTTAATTTTATCTATTTAATTATATATTTTAAGAAGTAATATTTTTAGAAAATTAAAGAAAGTGAAATTGTGATCTAGAAATGGACCCCAAAATGCCATGCACAAATTTCATCTCGATAGTATTGATCGTTTAGGAAGACTTCTTGTGACAGATAGACCGGTAAAACACCTTTTTTTTCTTTCCTAGTTCCTCTCCCTTCGATAAGAACCGGACTAAGGAACCTTGAAAGACTTAACACACTCATAAGGATAATTTAAAAAGCTTAAAGCGTTCGTTTAATTTGAAAATTTAACTAATCATTGAAATAGTAAGTAGTACAATTGCACAGTAATTGGATTACTGTGCAACTATATTAAAGAGGTATCTGCCACGACATAAAACTGAAAATGAAAAGTCTGCCTTGGAAATAAAAATGTCCAAAGAAACCCAGATTTCTTATGTTAACTTTAACATGGCAAATACATGTGAATAAAGGATTTGTTAAACAATAAATTGGCATGAAAGGTTCTACAGTTATGGAATACCTATCATTAAAAAGATAACATTTTCCTCTTTAAGATAGTGTAAAAATTATTTTCGTGCTGTAAATATATCAGAAGTTATTGGCGAAAAACTTTTAATTATTAGGCTTAAAGCGGCTTAATTTCTAATATTTAATTAAATATCCTAAGAACTACTTAATTCTGTAAGTTAAAAATAGCACTGTTGACCAAGTAATGTGCTCTAGAATGTCGTGTGCAAATTTCATGTCGCTACTGTTCAACTTTTAGGAGAAGTTCTTGTGACCGACAGACAGACGCATATATTTTCTGTTTTATATTATAGATTGTAATAAAAGTTTGAAATACGACTATTTTCTTTATTTTTTGGATTAGCGACGACTGTTAATATTCAATGAGATTTCAGATGAATTTTGTTAGTATATTATATTGTTAATAAAAATACAAGCCAGCAGAAAGTATAAAGTTTAATCAAGATTTTTCTTAAGGAAGAAAGGAATATTCCTAGTTGCGATGGAACTTCAAATCTAACTAAATAATATATATGTAAATGAGTTAAAGAATTATAAACGTAGTAACTGTTATGTGTAATAAGTAATAATAGCTGGATATATTATTGCTTTATTTCCGAACACCACCCCCTCTTTGCGAGCGTGCTCATTGGCAGGGTTGGATATATTATTACAATTGGCAATCAGAAATCAGATACCTGGATCACACCGCCCTGCCGTAACATCCGGGAAAAACTGAATGACAGTCGTAGCAATAGCTCGAGTACTGAGGACGGAATCCTAGCAGCCTTCATCGGCAACGGTCCTACCCCTCGCTTAGGTACTTACTGTCACTGGTAGGGGGAACCAGCGCCCCACCATTACCATACACACCACGGAAGCGAGAACCCGCTTACTTATCTATCGGATTCTCATCCCTGTACTGGCAGTGTGCCCCGGTGGAAGATTACAGTCGACAAAAAAACTCAAATTTTATTGATTTTCGTTTCATGATTGAAAGCTTTCTTGCCATGTAAAACTAAGCAGATTGCAATCCACTGCACAACAGACTGAAAATTATCTAAGAAGTTTTTCAGAAAAATCCAGCATTAACCCTCCGTTATTTGCGCGGGATTCCCCCCATTAGTTTTAAAAACGCTGCGCTTTCAATTCCATCCATTGCTTAGAAATAAAACTTTCAGTACCTGTCCTTGAAATACTCAGGAACAATATCGAACAGTCATTCAAGTTCAAAAGGTTAGTGCACGGGAGATAAGAGAACAAAAAGACACATGGGGGACAGGTATACCCCGCGCGCCTAAACGTGTTATGGGAATTTGCGGTTGGTCGTTCTTCTTCTCTCGCTGGTTCTGTAATAATGCTTACTTTCTTAACGAATTATTATGCTTCCCGTGTGAAATTCTGTCACTAACCTTCGTTCAATATTTAATTTTAATAAATATTTATTGAATTTCAGTGAATTTAATTCTAAAACATGGTAGAACTAGAGATTAACAACGGATAAATTGTTTTCTAGCTCCGAATTTGCCAAGAAGATTTCAACAGAGATCTTAACTAATTTTCGTAGATGCAATTAATTTAAATATACGGGGATTATTCAGAGAATTTTTACCATATAAGAAAGGAGAAGTAAAATCATGAATATTTGGCTACATTTGAGTCATCATTATTTATCATGAACTTTTCAACTTCTATTGATGATAGGCCAGTCGACTGTGACGATAACAAGAAAAAACAACTGGAATTGCAGCATTTTGTTACATGACAAAAGTAGTTGATATTTTAGATCAGCTATGCCAGAGAAATGATGTCTCGAGAAATGCCTGTCATTGGATTATGATTCTATTTCTCAATCTTTGAAACAAGTCTACAATTATCGCCTTTTTAAATTTTCAACCACAATAATACCGATAACGATATAAAAAGACTTCATAATTCATCTAGTTTCAAATAAAAAATCTCAGTATCATATTTATTATACTTCACATTTTAAGCAGAGCTCATTTATTATACTTAACATTTTAAGGAAGCAGAAGGCAGGTATTGGGAAGCCAATACCTGCCTTCCGATGGAATTTAAAGAACAGAAAATCTTACGTTAGGAATGAACGGTACAGGACAAAAAAACAACAACGTCAATGAGTATTAAAGCTAGATGGAAATATTGTGGAAGGAAAAGGGACAAAACTAACCGAAAATACGATGAAAAAGGATATGATTAAGCCTATATTATGCATTTATAAGAAGTATATGTAATATGTTGTGATTTTCACAGTGTTTTTATAATCTGTATAAAAATATTCAAAATAGTCATCTAAAATTACTTTATCGCTGTTCTGCATTTCTTAAATGTTTATTCTTTAATTTACAGCTGATAAGTCTTTTCTCAGAATAACAAAAAGTGTAGATAAAAGGAAGAGAAAATGGGGACATATGTACCACGCGCGCCTAACTGCGTAAGAAAATTTTGCGCGCCTAACGAAGGATTATCATGCTTAGCTACATCTTAAAAACCATACTGTTACGGAATATATGTGTCCAGTATACGTGGATGTAGGCCAAAAAGCAGGATAATAAAAAATAATATCTCATTATTCCACGAATGTTTCAGAAAACAAAACGTAGCCAGGCAGCAAAACTGTACAGCTCTTTTATAAATTAATAACACAAGCAGCAGCAGATTACTAACAAATATCAGCAACAGTACTTTCAATAGCGTTCAAAGTCTATCAGCTCACAAGCTGGCACTGCGTCAAAGCTCGAAAGAAGATTGATTCCTTTTTTGAATATCTTGCTTTTTATATCTCTTTCGACAGGATGTGACGTCACATAGAAATCTCTAGAGGGTTCTCTAAATTTCCTTTCTCAGTAGAGATAGGACAATAATTCTTGGAATTTCTAGAAGTTTCGTTTTGACACCAAAATATTTGCCAAGTTCGTGGTTCCTCGGCTTGTCTTCCAGTTAAACGTCTGTAGAACACTCTTTCTTATCACAAGGTTAGCATATTAGAGAAACAACTTTACAGCTTCATAGCAATACTTTTACTGACTCCTAGTAGCATAAGTATGTACAGCTATAATTCATATTTAGCTAAGCTGATACATAATAACTGCGTAAGTCACCACTGCATTTGCAACTGCTAAGAAAATATGCTTTCCAACTACAAACATGCCACCTCCTGTAACCATCAAGCATACATCTCTCATGTAACTCTGTAACAAAGAAAGAGCCTGCACAGATTCATTTCTAACATTAGAATCCGTGTTCAAATGTTGGCATACATCACCAAAGCATCCTAAGCTTACTTTCTTCAATTGTTTACCCTCTTCATAAATTGATGCTCCACTCATGGTAATCTTATAAAATCTATACAATGCTATTATAAAGTTCCAAGTAGTAGTACTCTTGATCCAGTTTGAGTGAAGGATAGTTTCTTTGGATACCATTATGGAGATGGATAAAAAAATAAAAGAAACCGATGAACAGTAATGAAGTAAAGTACACGTATTGAAAGTCTTATCAATTGTGTCCACAAGCGAAGTAATAATATTCAGAGATTTAATTTCTTCAAATATGACAGTCGATGGTCTTTGTTTCTTCAAACGTCTCATCAGCCTTTCACGGTAGAATCTGATATAGTTTCCGCACATCAAATAGACATGCTCACACAAAAGTGAAGTAAGACCGCATGTCATTCCACCCAAAATAGTCGATAGGACAATAGATATTAAAATAAAGCTTGTGCAAACATCGCGCATCTTAGAAAAGATGTGAAAATTAAATTCAATTGTGTTAGCGAAGGTTTCCCATCCTTCATGAAAGATGAATAAAGTCAACGCAAATATTAAAGGAGTCGATGCCATTAAATAAGTTATGATCTGTTTACTGGCATATTTACTTCCTATATTACTTTGTGGATTCTTTACCTTCGACAGTTTACGCAACAGACTGAGAGCATCATTGATATCTGAATGTTTAAAATATATCACAAGTTGGAGAACAAACCCACAAACAGTTGTGGAATAAAATGTCATGGACAGAGGAACTGTGGGTATAATCACGTACATAAAACAAATACTGATGAAAAATGAGATCAAAATCAAGCACCGCATAAAAACTTTATATATAGTAATTATTCCATATCTTGCTGCACTCGAAGACACTCCAATAGGGACTGTGCTTGTAAAAAGCAATGCCAAACAATATTTGTAAATACCATCATATTTCAAATTAAAACTACGTACTACGGGTTTGATTGTTTTCTTTGGTTTATACATTTTAAGGATATCTTTTTGCATTATCACCAAGAACTATGTGTTATGTTCAAATTCTCCTAAATCCGGATCTCACTGACAAATCATAAATCGATGTGTGCTTTTTTTGAACGGTTTTTTTGAATGTTTCTTCTCGGATTCTGATCGTAACCTTGGCACCTGTCGAGCTCATCTTCAATAAGTTTTATGAATGCGCCTCTCTGCACTTAGGTGTTTATTATTGTCTGTTAGCCAATTTATTGAAATTTAGAAAATACAAATATGATACAGATTAGATATAGCATATTGATAAAATAATCCATCATCAAAGGCTGCCCTTCAAATATTTTGACAAATAATTTTCGTTACCAAGGTAAATCGATGCACTGCCATAGAATTAAATCGAAGTTTTTTGAAAAGTTTTGCAGCTTCAATAATAAAATTGCAAAGTTTAATAGTAAACTTTACGATACAATATGTTTGGCTGAAAAAATATTACTTGACAAAATACAATCTCTTGAAAGCTTAAGATAACCTTGTCCTTGTTCGTCTCTCTTAAGGCGTCGATAAAAATGATGCATTTTTTAAGTATTTATTATATTGTGGATTCCTAGGACGAGGACTGTGTTATGGACTATTGCTATGATTATGGAAATTATTTTTATTTTTTCAAAAATATGGAATATTCTGTAATGAGAGATAAACAATTTGTCTTTCCTTTTATTTCCCAAGTTCTTTTTATTTTGGTATCGTTCTATTTAGTATTTTAGTACTGTTTTTTTTCTGTTTTTAAAGATTTTAGATGCTGTCAATATGAAAGAGCCAGACTTGAAAATACTTTAAAATATGCAATGCATAATGTTTGCTATATATTCATTATAATTATTTTCCCATATTGTAATTAACTTTTAGTAACAACCGACAAATCTGAGTGGAGTAGTATGGTAGAGACTGGGTTTTACGTCGAAAACTCCAAATCAACAAACCAACCTACAGTTTCCAGTTTAAAAATTTTCGAAGTAAGCTACAAAAATGTATAATGAGAATTAAATGAAATTTATTAACCCACTCAGCGCCAAACCCGAAATATCTCGCGAACTTTTTTTCCTGTCAAGCGGCATTCTACGAGATGACTCGCAAAGTTTGCTGCATCTCTAGCGGCAAGCCCGGGTATTCTCGGGCTATTGGAATTTCCTTTCCCCCAGGACCACATACATTCGAGTAATTGGAGGATTGGCCTGCTCATTGTAAACCGCCCATTGTGTTTGTCACCCCGCAGTTGGAAGAAGAGGGATTTTGAGTCTGTGTGGGGTTTTTTGACTTCTGTGCAAGAAGGAACGTTTTTCTTATAGCTTATCGGAATTATCTGCTAATTCTTTGAAATAGTAATATGGCGGGAGATAACGTGAGGATGGGTACTATATTTTTTCAACAGCTATGTTACTGTTTTATGAAGTATAAAATGGCGAAGGACAGACTAGTTATTTTCGAGACTCCGCTACAGAAATACGGAAATAAAAATTAAAAACTGCCTTCTATTACCCGTTTTTATTTCTAAAGCAGGTTTTATAACTATTTATCATGACGGAATTTTATTATTAGAATTTTACAGAATTATTAGGTACTTTCCCGTTAAAGCCATACCATGTTTTTAACAACGAGAAACTGCGCCTCTCGTACTTTTAACGTTGCATTATAATTAAGATTTAAATCAGAAAGATAAGAAATTAAAATATAACGTGGATTTATTATATAAATATTACTTAGGGGCTGTCCATAAATGATGTCACACTTTTTTTCAATATTTTTGCCCCCCCCCTTTTGTCACAAAGTGTCACACTTCACCATACCCCCTCCCTCCCCCTTGTCACATGTCAAACTATATTACATAAATATAAACTTGCAGTTCAGAAACAAAGCACTACGTTATAGATCATATTTCAAATTTTATTTTTAAACTTTAACTATGTGTTTTAATGCCATTTATGAGCATAACAATAATAATGATTATATGTGTACTTATTTTGTATGAAATAAGATTAAGGTTTACAACAAAAAACCTAATTAATATACAATAGTAATAAAATATTAATATAAAAGAACAATTGTAAACAGTAGTATTTTGGAATTTGATATATTTTGCAATAAATCTTATATTTACTTTATGAACACAAAATACTCTTAAACAGATTTATTTTTAAAAAAAACTCGCCTCAATAAGATCAACCTGTTTGTGCCACTACCAGTTCTACCACTCACCCAGGTGGGGCGACGTATGTTTTGTTGGACATTTCAAGGGTGTGACAGGGGGAGGCAGTGGCGGATTGGGTCTGAAAATAACGGTTGCTAGCAGTAAATGGGGGTCCACTCATATAAAAAAAGATACTTTTTCTCTATATATATTTGTAAATTTTATTTATTATAAATATAATCAATTTAAATCAATAAATAGACATGATATACTATATAAATTATTACATATTGTTATCCTCTAAAAAGCTGTTATGTATGCTAGTAGTTCTGTGAACAGTAGATCTCGCCCCTCCCCCCACCCAAAAATCTGCTCTTCATTTCAATCTTTAAAAGTTTAGCCACTACTCATATTTCCACTAGTATTCAAAGTATTCTCTTGAAATTTTATTACAACATTTTGCTAACATATTGCCATGAATTCTGTACGTTTCGTATAATTTCGCTGAAAAATCTGTATGTTATAAGCAAAAAAATTGTGGAAAATTTGGGAATCTTTAAGAAATCCTTTATAGCTTCCTGAATATTCGTACTTTTTTTACACAAATGCATGTAAATGTTTCGCTTATCAAGCGAAACCATTGGTGAAAGTTACTACTCATTATCAGCTTTCTGAAAAATGGGGTGAGTCCTAAATCATTTTCTTCATCAATTTCTGGTCAGTCCCCTAAATGCCATCGTGACCGAATCTTCCCTGTAAACTGTGAGTTAAAGCCTCTTCTTTACATGGTCGAAGTTCTAGGAAAATCCTTTCAGTCTTTCGGGAGATATCTGAAAAACTGTGCAAATTCAAAAGTGTTCACATTGTTCTGTCAACCACCTATTCTTTTGATTAGTTATATTATATTTGAAAGTCATTGCTTTATTTTACGATTCACATTTAAATTTTTTAACAAGATAACTTCAACAAGAAAAAAAGAACGATGGAAACGATTTTAATGATTTACTTTGCAGAGCTTAAATTAGATAACATTTTTTTTTTTGAAAAATTATCTTAATTCATCTCAAGTGCTGTTTTCATAAAAATTTTGTGCGGATAATTTTATTATTTCCATCTTTTTTTGCCGGTATTGTTATTATATTGTTATTGCCATTTTCTTCTTTAGGACAAAGAGTTGACACTGTTCATTCGAGCTCGAAATTTAGAAGAAATATAAAATGGTTCTCAGTTTATGGTAAAATTTATTATAGTTCACAAATATAAATTGGTGATTTATGAGCTCATTTCTCCTCTTTAACTGAATAAGTTTCCTTTATTAAACGTAAGAAAATTAAAAAAATAATTATTAAAAACAATTTTGAAGTTCTGTTCCTATTTAATGCAAAATTTGAATGTTTGGACACTTATGTCCAACCCATCTAGATAGACGCAAAATCGAAACAAATCACTGCTTTTTAAATGTTTTATATATTATCAAACGAAAAGCAGCTCTGTTTGGAGTAAAATGAAAAAAGATAAAGGGATGCAAAGGTATTTTAATTTCTTTATCTATATATATACATATAATTAGGGTTGCCATACGTTCCGTATATGCGGAACTGTCACAGTATTTCACTACTCAGTCACATATTGCTATTTGTCCCGTTTTCTCCTTAAACTCTGCTGGAAAGATATAGAACGTACTATTGCATATTTATAGGTAAGAAACATCGATATTCCCAACACTGAGATTCTATTCAACCAATTTGTATATCTAAGAGATTAATTAGAGAAAAATAATACCAACCAAAACTGCGAGGCAATTATGAAATTGAGTATGCAAGAGAAATGGATGAAGTTTTTTGCAGATATCATGTATATTGATGAGAAATCATGTCTTATAAAGCTCTGCGAAAACGTATTTGCCTATCAAGCCAACAATGCTATTGTGGAGAGAATATTTTCCCTAATGTGAACTCAGTGGTCGAACGAAAGAAACTGGTTGTCAGCGGAGACAACTGAAGCAATTTTGATTTGTCATTATAATTTAAAAATGATTTGCGCCCAATTTTATAATTATGTGGAAGAAGAAAATGATGTAATTAAGAAAGTAAAATCAACTTTAAAATAAGACTAGGCTAAAAAGGATTACCCTGCATCTTTTTTATTATTCTAAGTGTTCAGTTTATTAGATTGTTTGGGCTTTATTGCTTTTTTATCAGAGTAAAATAAACCATTACCTACCCACTTTTTTCATGCTTTATTTATTTAGCACTTAAACGTCCCGTATCAATACCTGGAAATTATGACAACCCTAAATATAACGTTATGAAAAATGACATAGTATATATACTTTGCAAAGATTAAAGCATATTCTTTGTAAAAATAAGTGAAATAAATGTTAGAAACCAGATAAACAATAATACAAGAATTAGCTCCAAATTGAATAACGAAGATACACATAGAGACCCAGAATTAAAAGTATAAGTAAGTTATTTTACGTTAATATATATATATATATATATATATATATATATATATATATATATATTTAATATTTGTATATTAGACAATGAAATATAAAATAATAAATATATATATAATAAAATTAAATAATTAAATATATATATATATATATATATATATAATATATAACAACATACTAGTCATTAAGCTCTACTTTCTTTTTAAAAAATTTATTTCAAACATGTAACAACTATTTAAAAAATATTTGTGAACTAAATATAAAGAATAATATACTTTTAAAATATAGGACAATTTTATCAAGGAAAAATATAAAAATTACATTTCTTGACTATAGATATATTATTGTATGTTAGAATATATAAAATTTTTAGATATAGCTCTTCTGGTCAAGCAAATTTTGCACAAGTGAGAAGCAGGCTCTCTTTTACATGAATTGCACCAAAGGACTGAAAATCCTGTTCCCCCCCCTTTTTCAAAAATAAGAATTATCCTTCTCTACCCTTTATTGGACAATAGACTAAGGATGTCTTAGAAATGTTGCAATCTTGCAAGAACTAAATAGCATACTCTTTTCCTCTCCCCTTTTAAGTATTTGGATTAGGGACTTAAGAATAGACTACTTCTTACTAAGCATAAAAAAGAAAAGAAACCAGTAACTAGGTGACAAGTCACTGAAATTTTCTGAAGTAACTTTTTCTAACCTGGACTCAAAAATGTGTTTTTGAACTATAATTTACACATCAACCATTCTATGCGCTTGTTATTTACAGTAAATAAAGTTTAATATTTATTTAAAAGCATTTTTATACATTTTATTATGATCTATATAAGGAAATTGTTAACTTGCTTTATGCAGAAGATAGTGGAAATGTTCATTTTAGTAAAAAAATTAAGAAAATTCTTTTTCCCCCCCCTTTTTAAATTCTTTTATTGACACTGATCAATTCACACATTTTTTCGAACAGAAATCTTTCAGGTCAACTTTTTTCTGAAAAGTAAACTTATTTACCTACTCATTTATTGTTTTTGTTTGTATTGCTACAAGCAAATTTTACCAGAGAAAATAATTTAGCTTCCATAAAATTGTCGATTACTGTTTTTCTCAACTTTTGATTATTTGTACATTTTACGGAAATATGGTGACCATTAATTACTGTTAAAATCAACTGCTGAAAAACATAAGTTAAAAGCTGCAAACAAGACTTCTAAATAAGATTTTGAAATAAATTCTCGACATATTTAAATTCAATTAAAAAAACAATTATTGTTTCAATGATTGTAAAATTAGAAACCGCTTGAGATGCATCTGATTTTTAAAAAACTTTCCTGGTGCTGTGCGAGTTCTAATTTTTTGCTGAAAGTGCTATATTGAATTTAGTATATACTAATAATGAAATTAATCAGAAGATATTAAATGTGGCTTGCCAACTGATAATTTGATATGCTGTCAGATATGCACAACAGAACGGAGTTTCGTTACGGAGTACCGCGAGGACGCGAAGCGTCCGATGCACATCCACATCTAGCTAATGAATGGGCTTCTAATTAAACTAACGTTTAAAAAATTCAAATAAGAGATTTAAAATTAGATGAATTAGAACAGGGGGAGATAATTTAAGCAGGGGAACAAGTTGCGTAAGAAATTTTAGCGGAAAACACTGCGAAACGCTAGTGTGGTGTGGAATTTTGGTATAAGGGTATTTTCCGCGTCCGGATCCGTATTTTCATTAAGGTTACAGTGCTGCAACTAGGAGAGACTAAAATAGAAGGCAAATAAGATATAAAAAGATGGAGAAAAACGAAATTTAGCAGGAAAATGGCGATGGAATTAAGTTATGAGTTCTCGGAAATAAGCGCGGGTTTGCACAACGTAGCGGTTGAATGAGGCCGAAACAAAAATTTTTGAGGATTTTAAGGGTCCAGATTTGCAACGACTGTGCTTGCAGCCCGACGTCTTTTAATTATCGGGAAATTTTCATATGTGTAGTCCAGTATCGCTCTGGGTCTCTTGCTAGAACTCGGAACAGATATGCACAATAGTATCTCTTAGTCTCAGTAAGATTTTTCGCTCTATATGAATAAAATGATGAACATTTGAGCTATAGATAGTACAAATTTTTCTCACCAGGAATGCGTTTTTTGTTTTAACTGCAAAACAGAAGATATATTTTTTAAGACTCCATAATTGCACGGAGATTCTCTTGGTGGTATCTTTACTTGATTACCTTCTCAGAAGTGAAAATTCGCAGGAAAAGGGGGAAAGAGAGGTCACGGTCTTTAACCTTTTATACTGTCGCACGGCATCTTAAAATTAGAGATTTATTTTTGAATATTAAACTATCAATATATTTCGTTACAAAAATAATAAATTTTAATAATGAAACTTTAAACCTTTTCAACAACGGTATTTACAGTTTTGCTAGCCACAAACGCCACATTTAACTGTGCTTCACATATATACAAACGAGGTTAATTTGTCACAAAGTTAGTATAATACATGGCTTACCTCGTTCTACAAGGCAAGTAAGAACCAAAACAATTGCCTTCTTTTCTTCATATTTAAAAATAAGCTTGTAATTTATAGATATTATTTTTCAAAATATATTTTTTTCTAATTAATCGAATTACTTGATTCTTTAATGTGCTCTAAGTGCGTTTCTTTTCATGAAATATTTGAAAAATAAAATTAATTCATTTCAATAACAATACAATGTTAATTAAGGTGTTGGGAGCGTGCACACATTGCGTACTTGAATAAACCTGAATAGCCTACCGATATTTGAAAAAGAAGGTTACGACTCTTTTTGTTTATAATTAATTCTTTTCTTTACTTTTCCAACATAAACACCGCATTTTTCTCGCATTGATATCTATAGA
>BGPR01024069.1:0-23625 GCA_013235015.1 Araneus ventricosus | reverse complement strand
AGAGACACACAATTTATCCAACTGTATAAACCATTTGTTAATAGAATTTTTTAAAAATCTGACAACTTTTTTTTTTATCTTGAGAATATAAAGAAATAAGATGATTTAAAACTGAAGAACACTGAAAATGAAAAAAGCAAAATGGAGCTCTCACAAAAAAAAAAAGTGATCCACTATTGATGATTCAAGAAAATACTGATATCAACACCTCATGTTCAGTTAAAATTAAAGAAAGTCAATAAATTTGACAAATTATGAACAAATGCACAAATAGAGTCAGAGTTGTTAAGGGAAATTTTTAAAGCACCTCGCTCGGCGTCAGAGTTGTTAAGGGAAATTTTTAAACCACCTCGCTCGGTGTCAGAGTTGTTAAGGGAACTATTCTTATGCAAAATGAGAAATTTGCAATTTAAATATTTCATCAAACGCAGAGAGTGGAACTAACCAAGATGAGAATTTGTGGTCATGGGCCCAGGTGGGACAACAGTTATGAGCAGGCTGTTGGCATCTGGAAGAGTTTCTAGCTGCTGTTGAGGGTCGAATGTTGTGCTGTCAACATAGTCTGTGCTGCCCAGATCGAACTGAATGGCTTGGGGAGTGTAAGTGTAACCATTTGTAGAAAATGTATTCAGGTCCCCATTATAAGTATACCTGCAAAAAAGTAAAACACAATCAATTTTTAACAACGACGGCACTTTTAAGTCGTATAAAATTACAATAAAACCCGTCATAACCAACATGGAGTGAATCAGCAACACCAAGACAATGCCACTTTCAAATGTTTCGTATTAACCACATGTCACTGGCAAATATCAACCAAATCCTACAAAATGCTAAGCATATATTTGCCCATGTTATCAATATTATATTATACTAGCAGTACCTTCACGGCGTTGCCCGTGACATCCCGAATTTCAACAATTTTAGAAAAAGCTTACAATCTTCAGCAAAGGGATTATGACATCACGTGGTTTCGACAAAATGCATGCTGGGAATGGAACGCCGCGACCTTGGTTACGAAGATTCAAGGGGAAAATAGAGCAAAAATATTTCAACACTTCAGAAAAATTTAATTAATATTCAACCATAAAAGATATTTTAACCGTTCTTGTTTTAAATCGTGGGAGGGGGGGATATTAAGCTCATTACCTCAAAAAAATGAAAGAGATAACTTTATTAGAATGGGGGTGCAGTAAATTTAAACGTGAAATCAAAATTTTGTCGGCAAAACTATTTTTTTAAAAATTTCTCAAAATTCAGTAAATTATGTTTGAGGCTCATAACAAATTTCATTAGAAAGAAAATTGTTCCTTCTATCCAATGGTGCATTGATTGTTTTTCAACTCTCATTAGAAAAGATACTACAGTCGTAAACGTGCCAAAAATGACCCAAAACAACACAAAATATTAAATAAAAAAAATTCTAGATTAAATTTTTAAATTCCGGCTTCGAGGTGCATTCAGTCACCATTACGACCACCTGTGGGCCAAATTTCATGGCCGTAAGTGCGATAGATTCGTCTGGACATCGCGGACACACACAAACATTGCCTTTTAAAAGTACAGATGATTTTTTTTATTTGTCAAATAAAACTTGGCTGATATTTACCAGTGGCACGTATGAAATTACAATGTCTAAATTTGGTCAAATTTAGGACTTTGAAATAGAATTCAAATACAGGGTGTCCAAAAAGTATCCTCACACTTTGAAAAATTTATTCAATAAAGTGTTTAACGTGAACACTGTTTTTGAAGCAAACACTGAACAGTATCAGGTCAATGATACTGTCATTCTGGTTTCAATACAGCTTAACTGAAGGAATATTATTGGTGGCTTATCGAATTTATATCTACAAGACACAGCATAAAATGTGGATTACACCGAAATCCAACATCAAGATTGACAAAATGTCAAATCGCAGCAGCCAATGAGACAGTGGATGTCAATGTTTCATAAAGCCTTATCTCTTACCAACTCAATAAGTTTCATGCAACTAATGAATGTTCTACACATCCCCCCCCCCAAAAAAAAAACCTTTGGTACTTCCTTTATCAAATAAAAACACTATAAGTACACATACTTGTTTGCTGTTCCAATTTTTTATAATTTGTAATATGCCTTTATGTTTATTACAGTAAAATGGCCTGAACAATTCACAGTTTGTAATTGACTGTAATATATCACCATATTAAAACTACACAACTTTCAAATGGTAATATAAATTATTTTAAAACTGTTAGTATATTATTACAAAATCAAAACCATTTTCATAAAGTGCAGAATTACACATTTCTAGCAGTAAATTATCACAATGTCTTTTATGTTTTCATTTATTGAAGGTCTATGCATAAGTAGAAAAGACCAACAAATATATGTTGCTATACACATTATAATACATTCACAATGTATTATTTGAATAAAAAATACTCAATTATCCATCTATCTTTCATATTTGGCATCAAGAAAAACTCATTTTTATTAGGAAAGATTTTAATACATTTAAGGGCAATTAAAGTATTAATTAACTGAGAAGCAATTTACAATTGCATTCACATTTTATGCTTGCCTTCACTGGTGAAATTTGAGTATTCGCCAATCAATCATCCATATTCCAAGATGAATCATTTTCAGTTAGTCATTAAATTAAATGCAAACTCTAAGTAACAGTTATTTTATCCACAATATAAAGAATGATCAGCACTATATTTGTAATAAGATGTATAAATAGCTTTGCTTGAACATATAAATAAAACATTTTCGCTATTAGTATTTATTTTTTTAAATCAACATACAACATAATTTTAGAGAAAGTTCACAAATTTTCAGGGAAAATATCGTGTAAATATTTAATTAAAAAATCACAGCCCTATGGATTTGTTGTGGAATAAAATAAAGTTTAACAGAAGCGAGATTCTAACGAGCTCGTGATCCACGGCAACTTTCAGTATGAATTTTATTTTGGACAGTCAAAGTAAACTTAAAAATATATTTCTGGAAGCTTATCTACATTTAGAATATTTAATACAGAATTGTTGCCTTGAAAATTAAAGAAAGCAAAATATAAAATTATATGTGTTTTTACTAACACAATGAGATCAAAGTTATATATTAAGATAATTTTAAGAATAATACAGAATATCAACATTTTATTTTAAAAATTCCATACAAATGTCATTTATAAGCAAGAAAAGTAAATCTATTTATTTATAATGTTATACAGTATTTCTTTCTTAAATCATATGATTCATATGCAAAAAAGAAAAAACTCGCAAGTAGTGCATCAAATAATTGGAATGGATTATTTCCATCATATCTTTGCGACAATATAAAATAATATTTTAAGAACTCTTTGTAAAACCAAGACTCAGAAAAACTATTTTTTAATATCCCTAGCTCCACAATTTTATATGTTTCATCATTATAATTCCGACACATTAGAATAAATACCACATACATTTATTCAGCCTGGTACTTTTATATTAATCGCAAGGCACCGTCGAATATCGACCAAGTTTTATGCAATACAAAACACAAATTGTATATTCGTCAATGCTATACGTTATGTTTATATTATGTTATATATTATCAATATTATGTTTTTTCTTTTCACTTTGCAAGCAAAGCTTAGTTGATATCATGGCTAATAATACAAAAGTACCTCCAACCTTCCACAACTGAGCTAATTAATATTTTTTGATTTGATGTAATAGCATGTTTATATATTATGTTCTGTGGAAATCAATAAAAAAATGATACTTTTGTAAAAGAATTATCACACTAAAAAATGCTGACATATCATAATTACACAAAATATATAAATAATAAATTTAGCCCATACCCGCTGTTAATGTAGGAGACGTGCTGATTGGATGAGGACGGCTGCTGTTGGTGGTCGAATACCGAACTGTCCGGCGAGGTTTCTGTGGGTTGCGGCGTCGAGTGGGACGGTGCCGTTCCCTGAGGACGGACTAGCTGCGCTCGATGGAACCTCACTTCATCTTCCACCTTTTCGCGCTGTTTCTTGGACATGCGGCCGAACTTCACCGCTAGAATTAGAATTTTTTTCATAAAAAGCATTAATGGTGCATCCACTTAACTTCGAAGAATGCAAATGAAAGTTATTAATGCATTTGTGATTGGAAAAATAAATAAATAGAAATTGAAAAAGTTTTTATAACACCAACTTTCTAAAAAGTGTTATAAAGAGGAAATTAACCACAAGAAAAGAAGAAATCAGTTGCAAGAAAAGACTGTGCACCAGATATAGGTATTATAAACAAATTCCGGTTTCTGAATTTTCATTTTTAGATAACAATATGTTTAGGACAAATACCACATTTACAGAATCGGTTACATTCTGTCCTACTTGCCACTTTCAAAACAAAATGCATGATTTACCAATGAAAAAAAAATATTTACTATGGAAGCTTTATCATCCTTCCTATTAACATTCTGAAATAAAAGTTCATTCAGAAAGTCCTTAACCTGCGAAGAAAAAAATAAAAATTTTTTCCAACTAATTTGAAAGCTAACACGTATCATTTTAAAATCAACTACATAAATGTTTAAGTTAATTTTACTGAATATCATAGATAAACTTTTCTTATATTGATGGGTAAAAATACATTTTGCAGCTTTCCCCTTACTGCAAATTGAGTTGTCACCAACTATAGTGCTTTTCTGTCAGCAAGCCAGCAGAAAGCATTAGAACTTTTCTGTTAGCAGGCTAGCAGTTGCTGCAAAGCATAAATATTAACGAGAAAATTAACTGAATGAAAAAGGCAATGTCACATTTTAAAAAATTTGTAACATATTTTGCTATAAAAGGTTGCTTTAATTAGCACATTCCAATGCCCTGCTGATAGAAAACAATAAAAATTCTTAATTCTGTAGTTAAATGTTTTAAATTATTTAAAATGCAAAATGGTCGATATAATCAAAAGCTAACTTTCTCATTACAATCTTAACAACTGAAACAAACTCACCATCCCTGGACATGCCAAGGGCAAGACATTTTTGTAACCTGCAGTACTGACACCTGTTCCTGTTAACTCTGTCAACAACACAGTTCTTTTGTCGTGGACATTGGTAATTCACAACACTCGACTGACTCCTTCGAAAGAAGCCCTGTGAAATAAGAATTAAAAAACAAAGTGTTAATCTACAAAGAATTGAAAGTTCCTTGACCAGATAAGGAATGTAGAAGAAATTTGTGTTTTAAGTGATATATAGCATCAAAAAATAAATTAACTTTTCATAAAAGGCAATTCAAACTGCCCAATGGCATTTTCATCTGATGCTATATATATTACTAAGTTTCAACATCACGACTTTAAACTTCACAACTCTCTTTCCTATTATTATTTATTTAGACAAGTAATGAAGCAGCAGAAAAGGTTGAAATCTAGAAATTGGTACACACTCTTAAAATGCTGCCAAATCGCCAAAGCAATATGTTGAAAGCTGCATATCATTGGAGCCAAGTCGCCAAAGCTATATGCAAATATTACATGTATTAGCTTTGGCGACTTGGCGCCATTTTAAGAATGTGTACCAACTTCAAGATTTCAACCACAGAAAATACCGAATAAATGATGCAATATATAAATAAAAATAATATTTATGATAAATTTAATTAGAAAGAAATAAGAAATTAAACACAATAAATCAACTCGTGTAATCTGCAATTCACAGAAATATACCTATCAAATATTTTGAATAATTCATATTAAACTGTGTGAAATCATATTAACTGTATCAAAAACGTAATAAAATTATATATTATTTAATTACCTTCAAGACACGAGAAATATTTAACACGTTGTTAGATACTACACCCGATTTGAAAGTAATGCGCATTATTTTAAAATCAACTACATAAATGTTTAAGTTAATTTTACTGAATATCACAGCTAAACTTTTCTTATATTGATGGGTAAAAATTCATTTACAAAGTAATTACTGGCATTTAAAATATTAATTGATATCTATTACAGACATGCATGCCATAAATGTGTTGATACTTTTAAAATTTCATTTTTTGATGTGTAATATAATTTGAATAAATATTCACACAAATATTCATATATAAATAAACTTTTATTTTAAATAAACTCCGATATCCAAACCACAAACAAATGCATAACTTTAACTATATCGAAAAAATGTAACAAAGAAACAAACATAACTTGAGATTATATTAGTCACAATTGTCCATAATTATAAAAAGCAACAGTTATATCTAACAATTCACTCAATCAATAAAACAACACGAAATCACTTTCTTGAGATCTAATGCATCATTACAGCTCACAATTAGAAAAACGAATTACCTAATATCAGCATGAAAAATAAGTAGGAAAAAAGTATTCATATAATGTTACATCATGCGAGTTATACTTGAATATGTATTATCAAAAACTTAACAAGTATGAAAAATGAATTCAGCAAAAAATAAATCTTACAGCATTATTTACTAATTATTAAATTTTGTAACATATCAAAGCGATTTCCATCAGGCTGTAAAGTTAAGCATTTTTTTTCTACAGTTTGAACTATCAAAAATCCATAATCATCTAAACCTTGAATTGTTGCTTCTTTATTAATTGCAGAAAGAGTGACTCGTTGACCGCTATGGAGCCAGTATGAGTAATACAATGATAAAAAGTTGTCCGGGCCAGATTTTGTAAAGTCATCAATTATACTTTCAAGTTCAGTTAATGTTAAAGCAATCACTTCTTCTGGTTTCAGTAGAGGCAAAGCATCCCCAGTAACTGAATTGTGAGTTTCTATAGCACTATTGATGCACATTGTAGGTTGTTCGTTTGCTACGTTGATACCAATTCCAATGTAAACATGAGCTATACTTCCTTGGATTGTAGTATTCACAAGCACACCACCAATTTTTCTTTCTTTCCCATAATACAAATCATTAGGCCATTTAAGTCTCAAATCAAGTTTGCTGTATATTGGATTTTTTCCGATACTATGAACAACAGCAAGAGATGCCATATGTTGCAACATTGACAGTCTTTGACCCAATTTTGAGGATAATGATAAACTGAAATGAAGAGTAAACATTGCAGAACCTTCTGGGCTTATCCATATATTACCAGACCTACCTCGGCCGGCTATCTGCCGACCTGCTATAACAACTATATTCTCGTGCTCAGAAAGTTGTTCAGATGCAATCATTGTGGAGGTTATAACAGGAAAATAAACCATAACGTGGCCAAAATTATTCGATTTTAATTTTGAAAAATAAGCAACCTTATCAAAAAGAACAGCACCTGCACTGTCACTTTCAAATAACACAGGCACATTGATATCAGCAGAAGTGCCAAGCAATTCGGCTGTAGCTGCGAAGGAGTTTTCAAGTTTTCCAAGGTGAATTTCCTTCGCATTAATTTTGTTCCTGATTTCGCAGAGCAGTTTGTCATCATCTACGATGACATAGCCAGGAGTTGGTGAAGGTATGATTGCAGATTTTATTTCCAATCCCAGTTCCTCACCTAAAATCTTCTTCAGAATCAACAAACGATTTTCTTCATCTTTCCCTGCACCCTCGATATGACTTGCCAATTCAGGGTCTAAGGCCAAGTGAACTGATGACACAACAAAATCACCACCATTATAAGTAGATTTCATTATAGCAGACTCTCCGTCAGAATTCGTAGCAAGAACGTGCCCGTCAACAAGAGTATATGAATACTTCCCACGAAGAACAGGAACATTAAAAATATCTTTATAACTAATATTAACTTTGTCCCCTCCAGGTACTAAATTACATTTCAAACCAGCTCTGGGAAAGTCAAAGTTTGAACAAAACACAATCATCTTGCCTTTATTATCAAGATATTTTCTGAAATCTTCCGCAATACTAGACTCAATTTCGTCCGAAAGCACCACTAAAAGAGCAACATTTTCTTTCCATGGAGTTCCGAGAACTTCAGATTTCGTAAGTTCATAAACAACATATTTATCTATGTTGAGACAGCGAAGGATGTTAGTAGCTATGTTTTTAAAAACATTTTGCTGATTTTCTCCCACGTAAACAAGAACGTTGGGTGGTTTCACGAACGCACTTTCAGAAGTCATTTTCGGTAATGAATAGATCAAATGAGATCGCTTTCGTATTAAAACTTGCACCTTACAAGTAGCTACTGACTCTAGACATCGAAAAAGTCTTCCTAGTTTTCCCGGGCATCTGCCGATGAGATATCGCATTACATAACTATAAAAGTCAATGTATAGGTATTTTTAAATTCTCAAATAAACATCACTAATAAAAACCATCGGAAAACTAATCGAGAATTGTGGCGCCATCTAGGGGGGAAATAAATTAAAAGACATCATGGCTGCTTGTCTTGCACATTAGACATTTTCAGGATAAAATAACAATTATTAGAACAGCGAATTCCAGAAAATTTATTATTAGATAATTTATACACATACCTTGCAGCCTTCACACGTTATTACTCCGTAGTGAACACCAGAGGATTTATCGCCACAAACTTTACACGGGATAATTTCAATTTGAGCTATAACAAAAAAAAATGAAACGAAATCAGTTCATCTACAAATTAAAACATAAAAAGTGTATCGACAATAATATCATCAAAATATAAAATAATATTGACGCAAACGTAAAGTAATTCAAGATAAGTCAATTATTATTAGTTATCCATTATATTTTTAAATAAAAATGCTAAGCATAAACGACTGATGAAAACTTTTCAATTTACCAATTACGAATCCAATTTGTACTAAAATAAAACTTCCGTTAACTATTGTAATTAAAGCATGCACAACGTAGCCCTCGTGGCCTAATGGATAAGGCATCGGTCTCCTAAACCGGGGATTGCGGGTTCGAGTCCCGCCGAGGGTAGGTTTTTTTTACTGAAATCATTGAAGAATCGCCATTTTAATAAATTTCTTTAAATGCAGTAAAAAATGTTTATGACTACATAATTTGTCTCGGGAACGGAAGATTTCAACGATGTTAACTAAAATTTTTCCTTATTACTTCCCATTAAGTGCAGAAAAAGTGCGATTATGTGCAACTAAAAAAGTGCGATTATGTGCAACTAAAAAAGTGAAACGGGAAAAAAGAAATAGGTCTTATCTTTTGAATTTCCGCTATTTTTAATTTAAGATAATTTATTTTAATTAAAATAACTTTCAGCTTTTTTAAAAAATTGATTGAAACAAATGGAATGTGGCATTTGTACTAATTCATAAGCAGATTGTTCGTACATTAGGCATAGTGAAATATACTAATGCAAATTGAAAACAAAATTTTAATTTTTAAAAAACTGAAACTCAAAATCTTGGTTCATTGGAATACCAAATACACGAGCCATTCACTTTTAAAAACAGATTTATTTTCTCATAACATAATATTCCATCACTGAATTTTCCGTATAAATTTTATTTATTACAAAGCGTATGATATATAAAAGACAGTTGAAAGCTAACATTAATTTATTCAAAATTTCAACAAAATGTGTTTTTCGCGAACATTTCTTATTTTCTTTTTCTATTTTATTATCAAACTTATTTATTTAAGCTAGTTTAATGCTGTAAACTGCGACAATATTTTTTACAACATAAATATTTAACAAATAAAAATATTCCTTTTTTATTCTACATAAACTCTCCACAATGCTTAAAATCCAATAAATTGTTAAAGTTGGGGGGGGGGGGTTTTTTTTTTTTATTATTATTTAATTATATTCCAGTTTTAAAAACAAGACAACTCAAAAGAACAAGGAAAACTTCACAACGTTCTTTATTTTACTAGTTCTTGAAGAAACTCATAACGTTGAATTCAGAAAATCGAATGACGATCATTTATCATATCAGCAGATGGAATAGAAAAAAAGCTTGAAAATCAGCAACACGGAAACTAAAGAAAAGCTCATAAATATTAACACATTAGATCTCTTCTCGTTTATCTAGTCTTTAAAATTATGTCGTTGGTACAAATGCTTCGCTTCCTTTATTTTTCCCAACTGTGCGATGAAGCAGGTACACAACACTTCCGGTATTTTTTTACTTATTCTTTTTGTTCTTTCTAGCGAACATAGCAGGTCAGTCGGAAAAATGACTACAGCTTCCTACTTTTCACGCATCATTAATTTGATCACGAGACATTTTCAACCACATTTTGGCGTTCATTTTGCCTAGCGATCACGTTTTATAAAAGATTAATTCTGTTTTTTTCCCTTTTTTATTGCTCCAATTTTTAATTTCTTTTTCCCCGATCGAGACGATTGTGCAGTGATTCCTGAGATTTAAGACTCCACTTCTTTAAATATGCACATCTTGTAAAGAATTTAGATTTTGTTAGCCATTTTCTGTAGAAATAAAGCAGAAGATTCTCACTTAGTATAAAAGATCCAGTCGAGTAATGATTCTCCAAATACCAACTTAGTGCATTTTTATTGCCAGCAAATTATTCCCAAGGGTATTGATAAAATTGAATGAGCAAAGGATAATTTTTTTTTCCTGCTCGATAGTTTCAGATGCATTCATAAACTAAAAAAAGTCCTTTAGCAAGTGATGTAAGCGGAAATGTAACTTCAAAAAATAATAGAACGTGGAGAATTGAAACACGTGTAAGCGATATTACTTTCCGTACCTAACCTCATGATTTATTCTAATGTTATCATTTGCTGTTATTCTTCTAATTTGTAAAGAGGAATAGTTTTACATGCAATATAGTTGAACAATAAAGTAATATGATTTCTTTTAGCTTGCAAAGCATATATTGTAGAAATAAAAGGGCATAAAAGAAGAGGAAATTATCTTTATGAAAAAGAAAATACATTCAATCTGTACTTTGAAAGCAAGAATTTTTGACAAATAAAATTAGCAAGATAAAATAAAATTAAGATTTCAGTTCACATATTTACAATTAATCTCACAAATTGAACTGTTTGTGGAACACTAACAAATCAGTAATTCCTTCTGATTAACTCTTCAATGAATGTTTAATTATTATAATGCTGAATTCCCAATTTAGTAAAAATTCGATGTATTTGTACTGTATAGGGATACATGAAAAAGAATAGAATTCGGAAAACTTACATTTAAAACTTATTTTTAAGTTTTGGTACTTACAAATGTTGCAATATTCAGCAACAAAGTTAAAAAAGGAAAGAAGGGAGGAAGCCATGCGTTTGACGATCGTTAATTTTTCGCAGAATTTATGATTTTCGAATTTTTCATAAATTTGCTTTTGAAGTAAATATGGTTACAAAATCGTATATCAAATCGTTAAACTTCTGTACAGAAAAACTACAAAAAAAGAACAATCCTTTTACTGTCATTTGTCCACAGCAAGTACTTTTTTTTTCTAAACGCTCATATTCGGATAAAAAGAGAAAGAGAAAACACAAATATTTGCTTCGAAAGAGGGAAATTAAGGTATAGCTCAATAAAAATAACAATGCATTAAAATGATAAAATACATTCTTCAGATCGTTTGGCAGCGGATCAATTTGTATTGAAATGCTTTTTACTTATAATGGCAATGATCAGGATTAGCGTTTTTCCCCGCGTTTCTCCATCAATCTCATCAACTTGCTCTCCAGTGGAAAAGGCCAAGGTTCTTTATCTTTTCTTTATTTTATTTTTTCGCCCTCGCCTTGCCGCCCTCCCTTTCGTAGTAAATTCAGTTGTAGAACGTGACTAGGCCTAGCAAGGCCACAGTTAGTCTCACGGTTGTGTTCGCAACTTCCTGGGTATAACGGAACAGATGCTCGAATTTTCTCAAAAGAGCAGACGATTAAAAGATTTGACTGGTCGATTCTAATGAGAGAAAAAAACGAAAAGGAGGAAGTAAACAATAAAGAAAGAAGAGAGAACGGCGGCAGTTCAATATTTTTTATTATTATTACTTTTCATTGAGCATTGTACGAAAAAAGATGAAATCTATCACGTTTTAAGGAAATCAACAATTTTTTGCAGGTGCAGCATTTTAACTTTCAGAGAGATACAACTTGTTGGGTTCACACAATTGACAGCACTGGTAGAAGCACGCATCGCTGTATTTCGTTTTTAAGAGTTGTGAACCTGGCATTCTCTACTGAAGTTTGTGTTCCGATGTAAAAATTCTAAAAAGAATGCATTTTATGAATTCTGGAAGAACGCTTTTCTAAAATAAAATGTCCGTAATTTTTTGTGAAAGAGTTATTTTTTGATCTGAAGCTACTTTCTGCTGAGTCAGGGACTCAAAAGTATGTTTATTTTAACTCTTATGCATTAATATCTTGACCTTTATTAGAAGGTGGAACGATTAAATTTAGCAGAGATTTCGGTAAAATCTTGGTTTGCTGCAACACAACTGTTATTCCTCCCCTTATATACACGCTGCCATATTTACCTAAAAAGGTTGCATGAATCTATAAAAAGCATAATTGTATCAAAACCTAACTTCGGTATATTATCTTATTTAAATAAAGCTAATGTTGATATATTACTAATATTATAGCCCAGATCCTCCGGTAACGCTCTGACGTCACCAACAATAAAACTCGCGCCATAGCACTGCGAGACGTTAACAGCATTATTTCATTGTTAGAGAACCTAAATTTCAGTAATTTTAAATTTAAAAGAGTAATTGTCGTTCTAATTTCAAATTTAATAGCTCTAAAACAATGAAATACAATTTGCTATCGATTGATATAAAATTTATCTCGCTACGATCAATAGTTCCCGAGAAATTTTAAATTATACTAATCCAATATTTCAAATTAATTTCCGTTTTTTAATAGAAAGTAGTAAATAAAGTCAGTGGTATATCATGCGCGTGATATAGTTTGGACGTCAAATTGTATCTGAATGCAATCGTGGCGATGTTGTTTTCTTGCCAAGAATTAAATTAGCCACCAGTGACGTGAATCTACCATTCGTTCTCAACCGCCGCCAGTTCCCGTTAATTCCAGCTTACACGATGACTATCAACAAATCGCAGGGGCAACCTTTCGATCATGTTGGAATTTACCTCGATGAGCCTGTCTTTCAACACGTGGACAACTCTATGTTGCACTTTCAAGGTCTAGGATTCCCAATCACGTTAAAATTTACGCAAAGACATCTGAAGTACAAGGAAAATTATTAAACAACGACAAATACTTCACACGGAATGTTGTTTACCAAGACGTTGTTTGAATAAAGAAATAGTTAAATAATATGTAAATAAGAAAAAAATATTTCCTGTCATAAAACATACGTTTATTTTATTTGTTTTCAATCAATGTTAAACATTTCTCTCGCATATATATCTATTTAAACACGTCAAATTTGAAGGGAAATCTCTCGAATGAAGAGGCAATTTGCACCCGTTAAACCATGACGGGTGATTTTCTAGTTATAAATATTGTGCCAATAAGTAAATTGGACATTTAAGAAATCTTAAGCATTATCATACGTAAAACATTAACACTTTGTTTTATAAAGCGTAATTTCATAGATCGAACTGCATCACTAAGGATTTAAGTCTCAGTTCACCCGATTTGTAATAAAGTAATATGTTTATCAGAGGAATATTCGTTATTTACGCATATAATTAATGACATTGTTTTCCACGAAAAAGAAGCGAAACAGTTTTCATACGAACACTAAAATGTTATTTGAGAGTAATACTCAGTAAAGTTCATTTTTCTCGCATCATTAAAATTAGCATTTTCAAAAGATTAAAACTACATTCGGCATAATAAAATTCTTTTAACAATTTCTATAAATAAGAATCTTTGTAGTATAGATTCTTCTATACAGATATATTTTTATACATCATCCATCATCTGTATACTTTACAGCACATCTTTCTTTCCATATTCTCTACTTCTATATATATACATAGGATATATTTTTGTTGTTTGCATAGACGATGTCTCTGATGATAAAATAAAATATTAAATTAGAAGAAAAATAAGTTTAATTTAAAAATGCCTGTTTCTTTTCTCAAGAATATTCACCTTTGTAGGTAATGTGTTTAAATATAATAAACGACCATACTAGTATTTTGCAAACTGTCAACTTTTTTCTCAACTTTAAATATCTTGTTAAGTAACTTGTTGTAACTTGTCTTATGTAACTAAGTGTTCTTTGTAATTACTGATGAAATTAAAATTCATTTCAAAAAGTTTTAAGAGAAAAGAACAGAAAATAAAAAAGTTTTATTTCTAAAATCCGAAGCCTCAATTCAAGAAAATTCTACACAAAAATTCCACAGCATTTATTCAAATTTCATGAAAATAACAAAATAGCCAACTATTTCAATTTTACATATAAGAAGGAATAAAGTTGTGTAATAAAGAGGCAGATAATTTATCACCAAATTATTTCTAATCTTAGAAAAATCATAAAAAGTTTGAAGCAAGAATACAAATTGATTCGAAATGCAAAAGTCGTCTGACGATATCCTTGAAGCTTTATCGTCTGACAATTCCGAGTTTTTCTGGAATACCTCAAGCATAAGAGAAAAGATATATTATTTTCACATACTTTTAATTAAAAAGAGTTATTCGACTTGTTTGCCATGTTAAATCGTAATTCTTAAGCGAATGTTGACAAAGATGTTATTTGAAATCTTTTGTAAAGAACGCTCTTCATGACATTTATCAAAAGCATGCTAACCTCAAGATCGTGCAAGATCTGGTTTTTCATTTACCGCTACACGAACCGGTTTAGCTATTCACGTCTTTAAACCCTTTTTCTTGTTGTTTTACTTTGCTTGTTCTTATCGTTTGGTGGAGAACCTCCCTCCTTTTCCTAGCAGACGATTTCCAAGCCGATTTTGAATTTCAAGTCTGGCCTTGCAGTTGAGAAATCCCTCCATTTTACCTTCAACTTTTTTCTCTATTAGTTTTTTGCTTTCCGCTGTGTGGTGTATAATTTGAATTCTTTTCTTTCTTTCTTTTTTCCCCCTAACTTCGTTTTTGAAATTGATGTTTGTTTACCACTGAGATCTTGAACAGTAAAGAAACGAGAAAAATTCCTTTTTGCGGGAAAAAAAATCGATTGATTAGATCATAAGGTAGTTTTTCACCACATTGAATCTTACATTACCAAAGAAAAGAGGAATTTTGGGCTTTCATCTGTGGCATTTCCGGATAATGGCGTCACCGTTAAGCTGTTATCACCGTTATTAAACCAATTTAAAGTCAATGTCCAGTCAATAATTTTCCATTATTTTATAACATACAACGTTAAATGACGTGTCATTGAGTTCCCTTCCACCCGATACAAGTAAATTTACTGTAATGTATTAAAATTGCGTTTGGTTGCAAATTTTGTTTGTTTGTTTTTTGCGTTTGGTTGGAGTAAAGTAAAAAGGTATTCGTAGCATTTTCCCGCCAAATTAAAAACAGCGAAAAGTTTCAAAAGAATTCTATCTTTTCAATAATTAAACACCGGAACATTTTTTTGCCCTACATCCACCCTATCCCACACACACAAAAAAAATACCACTAAAATTATAAAAAGAACATTTCATACAGAACTTGGCAAATTAATAAATAATAAATAGTAACAAATAATTATGAAAATAATAGTTATTTAACAGGAGAAATTATGCTCCAACCTTAATTACACAATTTATTTTTCATTATGTAATGTGACTACCTTGGCAATGCTTTGGAATGTATGTCTTTGTGCCAAACGCAATTTAGATAGCCTAGTAACACAATTTTACAAAGAGGGATGGAAGTAAAAAAGTGTGGAATAAGGCAACAAACTATTTTTAGCTTCCGTAAATCTCCAGGATGGAGTTGTGGTAAAGTTTTTCTACTCCTTCAGTCGCGTTATTCTATCTACTGCTAGACAATCCGTGCCTCCAGAGTTCAACTATTCTTAAAGGCTGAAAGAAACTCGTTTTTTCCATAGTTCCACGATCATTTTGACGTAGATTTACGTCTCTATAGTGGTCTAATGGTGTGTCGGGAAAGGAAAAAATGATGATCCTTTTCAAGCTAAAGTTAAACGCTTATATCTCCGCAACCAAATAACATAGACAATTGGTTTTAGTTTCATTTAACGGAGAAAGGTGGACATTGAAGATTGCAAAAGGAATTTTAGAATTTGGAAATACGGTTTAGTCACAGTCGAGATTCAAAGTTGGTGAAAATCACGAAGAATTTTGATGACGTGACAGACCGATGCGCGCGCACGAAGGCAATTCAGTTATCGATCTGAGATTCACGCGAAATATTACTCAAGAATTGTTGAATTACGTTGTGCTAAAATCAAACGCTTATAGCTCCGCAACCAAATAACATAGAGAGTTGGTTTTAGTTTCATTTAGCAGAGAAAGGTGGACATTGAAGATTGCGAAAATTTTAGAATTTGGAAATGCGGTTTAGTCACAGTCGAGTTGCAAAGTTGGTGAAAATCATGAAGAATTTTACATAGATAGAGTCACATAGTCATACTAGATTTATAGTCGCTACAGAGTTAATAGTCACCTAGAGCTACTTTAGTTACAGAAAGTCACAGTTGAGTAAGGTAAGTAAGTCTACATCCCTCAATCCCAGCGGCCGTTTCGCAGAGACAGCCTCCCGTCGAAACTTTTTCCATAGTTCTACGATCATTTTTATTTTATTCTTCCGATTGTATCGTATTTGGAATTTTTTTAAAAAAGCAGCTATTGACGGTTTTTATCAATTCTATAGTACCAACCAATACCATAATACAATTTCAAACCAACAAATTGCATCTTTATAAGTATATCAATTGCCTAGTAGCCCGCACACCTTGCCCTATTACTCATGGAATCAATGCACGTGACGTGTTAGTCATATGACAAACATAATTGCGCATGTCATCCATATCTAACTGCACATGCACATTAACTTGCGTAGTAGTATTACATCAGGCGTCTTTGTTTCTCCTGCAAAATGCACAATGTATTCCAAAAGAGGTATTTGATGAGTATCCCTTCATTATGAATTCAATGAACTTTTAGTATTTGTAACGATTTTGTTTTCTCCGAAATTGAGTCCATTTTCGCAAAAGTTGACGCCACGCCAATTTAATTTTGGAATCCTTTGGGAAAAAAAAGAAGTACGTCACATTGTAAGTCAATGGGCAGTTAGAAGTCACGTGACTGTCAGCACCATTGCCTCATTTATATCATTAAAAATGCTTTTTAAACGTTTTCGTGCATTTAGAACATAAGTTTTAAAATGATCAACATGCAAAGAAATGAGGAAAAAGTATCATAATAATTTGATTATGACAACTAATAGTACACTTCTCTCAATTAATATCTGAAAAATATGAATAGTATGACTCATGTTTATATGGAATGCCGCTGTTGAAGAATTAATTCAATTTCAGGAACCATTTTTATTAGATGGCTGAGTTCCACGACACAGTACATTAAAAGGTACAAGAAGCAAGACAGAGAACAACAACACAAGACAAGTAAGTACACAGAAAGGAAGAGAGAGAGGCATCATGGGAAAAACCCGGATGGCTCTAGTAGCGCCACCTACCATAAAAAGGAGAAGGCAGTGAATTGAAACCGCTACAAGTATGAAAATACGAATCTAGTTACAAGTACGAAAAATAACAACTAACTCTCCATCTTAAAATTTCCGACCAATACAGTAGAAAGATAAACCCCAAATATATAATATCAATAAACAATAATTACACAATAGATCGCATAAGTATAATCGGCCTTTCTCATACCATTATTGATTTTTCATATTAAAAAATTCCATTTAATAAACTATTCTCATGTTCTTATTGCGATTCAAATCACTGTGAAAAAAAAGGATCTAATACATTACCAAATTTCATGATCTGCTTAATAAAAATCCGTTCAGTGGATCCATCCAACCCGACCTACATAAGCATCATTTTTTCAATTTATGGCAGGTCCCTCATTCAATCTTACCAGGTGAGCCCAATACAACACTGCCTGGCTTCAGCACACAACAACAGACACACAAACATAACGCGGAAGTAATCCAAACAGTTGCCCCACTTACCAAATAGCCATCATAATCCCCTCAGCCACCTCTTCCTACACCCTCCGGGCAGCCCAACAATGCCTTTTCTGCGGTTGCAGTTAGTTCCGGCACATCAATGGATGCCCCCGGACAAGCTACCATTCGCATTGTAATATTGTGTAATAAAGTAGTAATCGGCTGCATTGTTAGGTAGACGCCAGGGATTATTTCAGTCAGTACCTGTACCCCCCCGGGGGGATATCGATTTTTCCCCTCCTTTGTTAATCGGCTAATTGATACCTGTATTTCTGAGAGAGGTTCATGTATCACTGCAGGTGGTGTAATTGATGATCAGGTGTTCAGCTCGGAATGGAAGACTGGATTTAGCTAAGTGTTATTGCCCCCATCCAAATTTTGGCACTTTATAGGGTAGTGCAACTTTAATTGGATTGATGAATACTGTGACGCTTTGTCACAATCCGCGCTGTGAAGAATTACCTTCAAATGAATTTAAAACTTAACTTGGGTGTCTACCAATTACAATAGAGGAGGAAAATAATAATTTAAAAAAATCATGAAAGAAAAAGAAATCGAGAGAAAAAATTTTCGTAGGCTTTTTTTATATCCATCATTTTCGTCTTAGAAAGTTAGTTTATTTTCAATACATTTACCCCATTTTTAAAATACAATTCGAAACAATTAAAATTTCTAATAATATTAGCTAAGTGTTATTGACCCCATCCAAATTTATTGCACTTTATAGGGTAGTGCAACTTTAATTGGAGTGAGGAATATTGTGACGCTTTGTCACTATCTGCGCTGCGAAGAACTTCCTTCAAATGTATTTAAAACTTAACTTGGGTGTCTACCCATTACAATAAAGGAGGAAAAATAATAATAATAATAAATCATGAAAAAGAAAAGAAACCAAGATAAAAAAATTTTCGTAAGCTTTTTTTTTTCTCCATCATTTTTGTCTTAGAAAGTGATAGTTTATTTTCAATACATTTACCGCATTTTTAAAATACAATTCGAAACAATTAAAATTTCTAAAAATATTAGCTAAGTGTTATTGACCCCATCCAAATTTTATTGCACTTTACAGGGCAGTGTAACTTTAATTGGATTGCTGAACATTGTGATGCTCTGTCACAATCCGTAAAGTGAGGAATTAAAAAAAAAAAGAAGGAAAAAAAAAAAAACGTGAAGGAAAAAGAAATTGTCAATAAACTTCGTTGAAGGATTTTTTTTTTCTTCATCATTTTCATCTTAGAAAGCGATAGTTTAATTTCAAAACTTTTACCACATTTTTAAAATATAATTAAGAGCAATTAAAATTTCCAAATTTCAAAAGAAATTAACAAAAAGAATACGCTGCTCGTCTTGAGCAAACACCTGGTCCTATTAAGAAGTATCTAGGGCTTTCCTACTAAATTTCAAATTTTTTTTAAAGAATAATACACACAGTTACTTCCAAAATGACCTAATATGTACTATTAGCGTATTTTACAGACAATAATAAACACGTGAAAATTCGCTTCAATTCATTTTGATTCTTATTGTATAAACAATTTTTAGAACACGATTCGACACATAAAACTGGAAACTCTGCTTCTAGCTCTGAATTTTGAGATAAGGAACTAAGTCTGAGAAAAATTCGCGACTTTTTTCATGACGATATTGTCAAACATGCAGTGTGAAAATAAAATTTATAAAATTAAACTATTTGAATTACTTAGGAGAAAAACTAAGAAATCAAATGACTACTAAGGAATTCAAAATGCTCAAGTTTTGAAGCAGTCTACAATTTCCGCGAGCAGTAATGATAATAATAATAATAAAAAAAATTAGAAATTGGAAATATGTAAAGAAGAAGCTCGAGAAATCTATCAAACTAAAATTTCCAGTAGTTCATATTTCAACCAAAATTTAATACAACTTAAAAATTCACAACTTTTTTTAAAACTAGAAATTCATAGTTCACGAAGCATTCAACTGATATTAAGAGAACTTTAGATAGTTTTATAAAAAAGTGTATATTCTATAATACCCTCATAATTAGGAAAAAATATGCTAAACAAATATCAGATACGAATGACACATTTTTGTTTTAAATCTCAATATGCAGTCTATAGAATAGAAAGATATAGAATAGAATAGAAAGTCTTCTTTTCTACAGAACAGAATATAAAGTCTTCTTTTCTATAGAATAGAATATAAAGTCTTCTTTTCTATAGAACAGAATATAAAGTCTTAATCAAACTAGAATTCTTCTGCTAAAAAACAGGGAATAAATATGCTACGGAACAATAACAACACATGCCATAATCTCAACACCCCACAAACTTCTAAATATCCGACATGCAAACACACAACAGAGAACTCTTCGCGAGGGGAAAGAAATTAAGTTTATTTCGGGCAGAGAGATTCTATAAAAAGATTTTTCACACTAAGCAAGTTGAAAAAGCAAACGGAGGTGAATCCCTTCGCCTCAGTATTCATGTCTGCCAAAAAGAACCTCGAAGCGAATTTTTAATATTCCACCTGCTACTCGTGAACAAAGAGAGAGTGAATACTCTTATTTAAGTAGCTGCTCCTGCAAATTCGAGAGTTCTGGACGTTACGTCACTCAGCCTCGTGATTTGTTGAAAAGCGAGTAGATTTTCGTTAAGGTAGTGTGGCAACACGTGTTAAGAGCAAACGATACCGCTTCATTTGGAACAACTGTGTAAATGTGCAAGCGGAAACAACTAATTAATTATTCACTAATCTGAATGTTCGTTGTTGAGAAATAAGAATTTATCATTTTCGAATTGTACGTAAATCCGAGTTTTACGTTGTTGCTTTGTATAAAGATTTTTTTAAACTGCTTATTAAAATAAAAAAAAAAGTAGAAAGGCTATTTCAATATAGCTTAGAAAAAAGAGAGAATTTAGAAAAATGATTAAATGATATATCATTAATGATAATTAATTAATTTTTAAAAGAAAATTATTTATATCTGTGCATTCTTTTTCGTTTAAAAATAAGCAAAATTTATCCCAATGTTCCATTTCACCATATCACTTGTTAGAAGACAGAAAAGGATACTTTAATATAAAGTATTAAAAAAATACAGTCATTGAAATTTCAGATAGTCATAAATAAACTGAAAAAAAAAACATATGAACGATACAATTCGATTATTCTGCATAAGTTGACACTGCTTCTTATGCTAGCACTTTATAGAATATGTTTTAGTTAAACGAATGTAGTTTAGTTTTTGCCACAAGAAAAATGCAGAATAATTATATAAGCTTAACGCACAGGTTTATAAAACTTAGGCATTCAATTCGAAGAAATAAGTTCTTTTGTACGACTGTGAATTGTCGTTGTTCTAAAGTAACTATAAATATAAAATTCCAATTGAAAAACCTATTGCTATTCATATAAATGGAATTAGAGTTACAGCATTCTTTCATGGTTTAACACTACCACATTAGTTAATTTAACATAATTCAAAAAGAAGTTGTTTAACCACTTATATTTGTTATTTGAAATTATAAGTATATATGTTATCAACTTTAAAAAAAAAAACTTGAATAATTTCATTGCAAAAATTAACAAACCATGTTTTAACTGCAGAGAAACAAAAATTACAAACCTGTTTCAATTCGTACACTTAAAATTCTAAAGTGGATAATATTTAGGTATTCAGGGTATATTAAAAGGTACATATTTCCTTTTCAATTGTAAGTTACTTAAATTTCATTTACATTTTAGAATTCAAATAATCTGCTAGCTTCGAAAAAACATCAGAAATCACCGAAAGATTCTTATTCTCATTAAACAAATGCCTATCAATTTTTTCTTTTGTTTAAACAAGAAATATCATAATAGTTGCATTTGCTAAAAGCATTCGACAAAGCACTTTTGTTTTCATCGGAATAAATAGCCAAAGCGACGGAGGTTCCAGCACAAGTCACATCAGCATTTCAAAAGCAGACGATATTCTCTCAAAAAAGCTAAAAGAGATGTGATCGAACAACTGCTGTGTCGCTTTCAATTTCTACCATTGCGAATCGCATCTAACAACTATCTATAGAGACATTTCTCAAAAACCAGGCGGAAGAAAGAACAAAATAAAAAGTAATAGAAAGTGTGGAAGAGGACACAGACTGTGTGTGTGTAACCAGCAAAAAATACACAGAGAGACAGCCACCTACTGTTTGATCAGTAGTGTATGTCACACCTCTTCCCCACCAATCAGATGGGAAGAGAAAAGCAACGGGGAGCATATACTTATTGCAAATAAAATGAATCAATTTGATAGGAAAATGAAATTTCGTTTGAACAAATTATTATTATTTCTAAATGAAGATGGCAACAAATTGAAAATAAATTATGGATGTGAATGATTTTATCTTTCTCGTAGAATTTTAAAAATGGAAACAAGAAATCGAAGCACATTAGTTGATTTGATTTGATTGGGGGAGGGGGGATTTTCAACAACAAAGGCTATTATTCCCTATTCACTCCAAAGTTCTTTTCAATTCGTAATCAAAAAAGAAATGAAAATTGCCATCAAAAGACGGGCTAAAAATATTGCCGATCTGATTCGGTCAAGAAAAAAAAAAAAAAAATGGCACCCTCCTAGAAAGAGGCCTCCATATTCTTTTTTCCAAACACATTAGTTATAAAATGATTTTTCGTAAACAAAGATTCATAACTTTAAATCAGTGTTGAAGAAAAGAAAATCGAAACTTCAGCAGCTAGGTAGAATCAAACCTAGGTTAAAAACTGTTGGTCTGCGCAACATATTTTCAAATAATGAACATAAAAATCTTTGATTTTTTTTGTAAAGAAAATATCTCAAAACTGTCCAAAATAAAACTTATTTTTTTGTGGAAACAATTTGGTATTCTTGGATATGGAAGCGCTATTCCATATCAGAATTATTTTCAACAAAAAGTATTCCAAAAGTTATCTATACTTATAAAAGGCAATGTTTGCGTGTATGTGTGTCTGCGATGTCCAGACGAATCTATCTCACTTACAGCCATGAAATTTGGCACACAGGTAGAGGTAATGGTGACTGAATGCACCTCGAAGCCGAAATTTTAAAATTTAATTTAGAAATTTTTTTATTTAATATTTTGCGTTGTTGTGGTGATTTTTCGCACTCACTTCTCAATAGCACGGCTTCGAATAATTGTACGAAAAAAGCAGTTACACCATCGGAAAGAATAAACGCTTTCCGTAATTTACTGAATTTTGAGAAATTTTTGAAAAATAGTCAAATTAAAGATTTCTTCAAATTATCGCATCTGACGTTCTAAGATCTCTATAATTTTCGTTTTTTTTTCAGCTTATAACTGGAACTTTTCAGTTGGATATAAAACAAGAACGGTAAAAATATCTTTTCTTTTTTTTAAATTAATTTTTCCCTGGTCAGTTCAAACAGTTTTTTTGCTACCGAGATTTAACAGAGAGAGTTTCGCCGGACGAATGCATAATAATCTTTTTACCACTAAATATTTTTTTTTCACTAATTTTTACAAGTGTTTTTCTGGATACTCTATTTAAAAAATACTGATATTAATACGGGCCTAAAAAGAGCGTATTGTCAAGAACATTTCTCAACCATAGAAACCAAGCAAGAGATGCAAGTTATTATTCCTT
>BGPR01024068.1:5776-23625 GCA_013235015.1 Araneus ventricosus | reverse complement strand
ATTAATCTGTGAATATTTTTAAAGCTATTCTTTATTTTTAAAGGTTAGTGAATGAACCATAGAGCAAATATTCCTTTACAATGAAAAGATAGGATTACTTCTTTATTTTTAAAAAATGAAAACTGGTTAAAATGCTTTATAAAATATCAGATGCTAATGATAAAATCAAGAAACACGCAAATACATGTACAATTATTGAAATCGTTGATTTAGTAGAGTTTTTTTAAAAATTGTTATTGGTTTGTTAGATTCAGAAAAAACGTTGAGTTTATTTAAAATAAAATTTTCATTAAAAAATTTTTATTAAAATAAATTTTTCATTTCGGTTTCATTAGCACAAAAAGATTTTGATAATAAACAACTTCTCGTGCAAATCACTCAAATTTCACTTTCATCCAAATGATAATGTTAAAATGTAAAAAACAATTACTATGTAATAAAATAGAATAATTAGCATTTGATTACAATTAATCACTTTTATTTGTATAAATGATGGTTTACGTACAGAGGCAATTTAATCTTTGGTACAATCTATTTACAGTTTTAAATTACAAGATAATTATAAAATAATCATCAGGTTTAACCATCTGTTTGTCGCAATCCTTTTCATCCTTAAATGGTGGCAAAGCCTAAATGATTCATCGTGTTTCAAAACACTGTGTATTGAGAGGTATACTACCTACAAAAACGGGTGATACATGACAAGATACATACACTCCCCAAGTTTAAAAGCTCGCCTCGTGGCTCGCGTGCTCGCTAGATGGCAGGCCTCTAGCGGCGCTGTATAAGATGGCGGCAGTGCAGGAGAAGAGTTTTTGTGTGTTGGAATATGCGAAGTGTTCTTCGGTTACGAGCGTTCAGCGTGCATTCCTACGCAAATACGGAAAAGCTGCACCTGGTCACCAAAGCATTTTGCGTTGGTTTCGCCAGTTTCGTGAAACTGGTTGTCTGTGTAAAGGAAAAAGCACGGGGCGACCGGTCTTTTGAAACACGATGAATCATTTAGGCTAACCCTGTATAACGAGGATTTAAATTTATTCTATATTTTCATCCAGTCATGATAATTCTATTTTATAGCTCTATAATAATGTAAATGAGTATTCCGAAAGAAAAATTCAAATTGTAATACGCAGAAAACAGAAGTAGACTGCATGAGCATCTATTAGATATTGCGACTAACAGAGAGTTAAACTTGTTATATTTCAGAAAGTATTACAACTTATGAAAATAAACAATATCTCATAAAAATGGAAAATTTTCAATTTTTTTCGAATACTTTGTTTACAAATGTTTTGTAAGACCTCCTTTCGCCCCGCGATACACATTTCATTTGTACGGTATCTTAATTCCCTCTAGAGCAACCGCGCCCAACCATTTTATTCCCTCGCGTACCCCTTGAGAAGTCTTTTTACTTTCACGCACCCCCTACTGTCGAATCCTCCCCACCAACAACCATTCGTCAAAGAAGTTTTTATCAATATAATGGTAAGGGATTAGATCAGCTTAAGAGTCAAATGACTCGAATTAATAACATTTGCTCGACATATTTTTATTTTACATTTTATTACATTTTTACAAATGTATTTGGCCAATGCCAAAACAAATGAAGTCAGTATTGTAATAATTTCGCATTAACTTATAAGGATGGTTAAAAATTACATTCTGTAATAATCAACTTTTCAAGTGGTACAGTAGCAAGTATAAACTTTGTAAACAAAATTCTGTAAGTTTTTACTTTCCTTATGTTTTCTTGTTTAAGCCATTACCACCTTTGATTTCGCGTAACCCCAACTAGTCCTTCGCGTACCCCCAGAGGTACGCGTACCACAGGTTGGGAACCTCTGCTCTAGAGAATGCGAATCGTCTCAATTGCATTCTCTAGAGGGAAAATTTTTGAAATCATTTTTTCGAAATAATTTTTACAAACATTAAAGGATTTAAAACAAGAAGGCGCAGTAAAACTGTGCGCACTCTCAGTATTTATTTAGACGATTTTCTTGGAGTCGTATCTCACAGTTTAAGAAGATCGAAGTTGCTTAAATTATAGATCATTGACGCATGTAGGGTTTAAATCTTTTTGGAATCATATGCTTCTTTCAGGTTCTTCTGCATATGCAGGCAAATACAATTGAGATTTGTTTTGAATAATCTATCCTATTAAAATTCGAAGGTAAACAAACATATGTATCTATGTCCTATCTTCTCACGAACCACTGAATCCTGAAACTAGCCTAAGTACCAAAAGATGGAAAATAGTCCAAGGAATCCATTTCGACTATTTAAATTCCGAAATTGTAATTAGTTAAAAAGATATTAATTAAAAACGTCAAAATGAATGAATTGACGTGCTACCATCTATTACCAGCATGGTGAATTCATTCACGGCAGATTCTTTTTTCCCCCTATTATTAGTTTTCACATCCAGGGTTGCATTTATTTTATTTATTTAACGGAAGTTGGTATTTCTTTTTGAGTAAGCTTCTGTGTTTGGATTTATTAACAATGGACAAAAATCATTTTCATGCTTTTTTTCTTTCTTTTTTTGTATTAAAGTGTTTAACTTCGTAACGTTTGTTAGAGAAAGTAAGTGACAATATTTGTTGATTGTAGAGAAAAACGGAGGCGGGGCATATGAAAATATATGGATCCCAAGGTCTCACGTGACCTCACTTCTCTCCGCCCGGGAATATCCTATTCGTGAAAGCCGTGCAACGCCGGGCTACACAGCTAGTTTCATTAGAAATTTCCAAATTAATGCATAAAATTTTATTGCACATTTTTACTTAACATCTTTCATGTTTGTAAAAATGGAGTTTGTAATCGATTTTTCACTTACTTTCTGATGGGTTCGAATTCTGAAATTATATGCAAGTGTGTGTTACTCTGTTTTAAGGGTTTTTCAAATTATAGGCAGTAATGTTTAGGGTAGTAGTTTTTTTTTATGTGACCAAAGTAGGGTCACATAGAAAAATTTTGGGGACGCAGAAACTCTCGTAGGGGTCTTTCTTTCAGATCCCGCATTTTGTAAGGAAAAATAGTTCATAAAATCATCTTGACTTAAAAGATAGCCTTAAATTTTGCTTAAGAACTATTTTAATAAATTCTTCATTTTCTTATTTAATTATTTGCAACTTTGGGGAAGCAGTAAAATTATTATCACAGAAATAAAGTTGCAAAAAGAAATTTTTCGAACAAAAAGGGATTACTAGTATAAAAAGTTTAAGAATTCTACATGGTTTTTGCTTTATCTTGCTTCAGTTTTGACTGATTAATTAGGTTTAAATCAGGGTTTCTTACACCTTTTACTCTCCCTTTCCGACTGCAAAAATATGAATAAATAAATTATTTATTTATTTATTCATATTAAGTCCACCTCTACATAGTTTTCGTTGCATCGTTTTGTAAAAACTAAGAAAAAAATTGAGATAAAAATAGGACGTAATCAGTGGCGAATCCAGGATTTGGGTTGGGGGGGGCTGAGGTCATAAAAATTTTGTATCGCCGTGAATAATGTAAAACCTCATGACTTATGTGAACCCAAACTCTTAAACTTTACAGACTTTACTCACCTGACAATAAGAATCCTAAAGAACACTACAATACTTTCGATAATTTAATACAAATATAATGAAATAACTATCCAAAAAATGTCTTCGACAGCGTCAACGCTACAAGTACAAGTGAAATGACTAGAAATGTAAGAAAATTTTCGAACCTGTCAAGCCAGAAAGCAATGTTGTCACCTTTTTCAAAAAACTTTTTTTTAAAGGGAAATTAAGAAAAAACAGTTGTAGTGATTTTAAATAAATCAAGAATTCTGACTTAGCTTAGGGGGGGGGGGCGGCAGCTCGATAGCCCCCTCCCTGGATTCGCCACTGGACGTAATGAATAAAAAATACACTGTATGTCCTTAGTTCACGATGAATTATTACCAGTAAAAGCAAAACAAGTCGGGTCGGGAAAGTTGCTAAGACATCAACTGTAAATAAAATTATGAAAATAAAAAACAAGTGGAGCAGTTATTATTGCTATAACTACTGCATTAATCGATTATGAAATCATTGGATGGTGTTTATACAATTATTGCCTCACGTTTGCAATACTTACAAGCAGTGAGTTAGCAGAAAAGGCGATGCAAATATATGAAGAAAAGGATAAAAAAATATGAACAATTACTATTATTGATAACAACACCAGCATTTATTTATAGACAATTTTTATATTAAAATTTAAAATTCATTTTCATATTAAACATTTTTAATAATTAAACAATCTATAAATTGAAAAATAGTAAGCACTACAGCAAAAATGCATCTGTTAAACAAGTTGCGCCCAAAGGAAGGTTAAAAATTAATTTTCCAGAGAAGTTAAGAGAGCGATTTCGAATTTGTTTACCTTATGCAGCTTCTTTCTTGCTTGGCTGAACTCCGCTGCATCCGAAGAAATATTCTGCAATACCCTGGACCAGTCTGCAAAGGCATGTCTTATTACCGATGGCTTGCGCAACCACGGTTGCAATTGCAGCTGTGCACTGAGGTGGTAGGCAAAGCACGTTTCCTAAAAACTTAGGTTATCAAAAGAACTGGGAGAAAGGTAGAATTGCTGGCAAGGGTCAAGCTGTCCTGATAAGGTTCTGGGCAGTCAGACCTGCTCGCGGAGGGTGGATGCATTAACGCTTTGAAGAGTGAGTGACCTCATTATCGGAGATCGAAACGAGGAATATACTCAATTTCACACGCTTTTACTTAAGTTTACAGAAGAGTCTAAATTGTTCGAGTTTTCCATAAATCCGAGTTAGTGAAAAAATCAGTTTAGCTCCCAAATAATGACCAACACATACACAACACGTGAAAGAATTACTACATCTGGTTTTTATTGTCGTTCGACGGGTCATATGTCCACTGCGCATCCCGAAGCCACCTGCAGAAATGCCCCCTCCCGAAAAAAACGGGATATATACAAGATCGATATATAGGAGCAATGTGTTTAAACAAAAAACAATTGACAATTATTTTAAGATATAACTAACCTGTTACTATCAGCAGTTATTTTATAATATATATTTTTCATTTAAATATATTACACTGAAATTTAAAAATTGCTTTTGTTTCCATTTATTTATTTATTAAATTTTATGATTTCGATCATTCGAGTTTTCGATAGTTCGAGGTAGGCCCGGTCCCGTCCACCTCGAATTATAGAGACTCTACTGTATTTGTTTCTTGTTTGTAAAAATGAAATTTCGTCACTTAACAAGCAAGACCACCTATCTCTATTTTCCAAGAGGAAGTAAACCTGCATTTTTTGCATTTTTTCCTTTATTTTAACATCTGGTAAAAACACGTTTTTATTAGTGTACTAGCAGTACGCTCTCGGCGTTGCCCGTGCCATCATGACTTCAACAAAATGGAAAAAAAAAACGCCCACAATGACATGAAAAAATTTTGAAAACAAAAGATACACATTATTGATTTTTAGGGAAACAGTACCGAGCACGTTAATCCAAAACAATATTTAAAAAATGCAACGTGAAAATCATTATTAGACAGCAAGTGAAATATGCGAGACAAAGAAACATGTTAAGACACTGCTGAAAATAATTATTGAGTCATTCAGTTAAAGGTTATGACGTCCCCTGCGTTCTTCGCCGCCAGCCAATGAAATTGCAACAATGCATTCTGCGAACGCAGAATGTCGCTCCGGTGAATGTCTCGTTGAGAAGCTCGCTAGCAAAAAGACTATTTAAACTGATCAGAGAAAGATTAATTTAAAAAAACGGAAAAAGGCATTTTAACGGTTCTTGTTTTAAATCCGACAAAAACGTTCCAGTTATAAGCTGAAAAAGAAATTGAAACTGTTAGCGTTATTAGAACGTCGGATGCAAAAATTTTAAGAAATCCAAATGAAAAATTAACATAAAAGTTATTATTTTTCAAAAATTTCTCAAAATTCAGTAAATTACGTTAGAAATTCAAAACCAACTTCATTAGAAAGAAAATGTTTTGCTCTTACCGATGGTGTATCTATTTTTCTTTCTAGGGTTATCAAAACCGATTTATTGAGAAATTAGCACAACACAAAATATCAAATTAAAAAATTCTAAATTAAATTTTAAAATTCCGGCTTCGAGGTGCATTGCGTCACCATTAAGACTACCTCTGCCAAATTTCAAGGTTGTAAGTGCGATAGATTCGTCTGGACATCGCACGCACGCGTACAAACACTTTTTTTTAAAATCAAAAATATGGTATTCAATCAAAATCGTAAAGCGTGAAACCCTGAAAACAGTACTATGCGGTTTGTTTGAATTTTAATGGCACAAGGGCCAGATTTGGCCAAGCTGCGCCAAACATATCGTAGTAATGAACCGCAATTAAGAACCTAAAATTCCTAAAATTTAAAGGATCTGCATCGTTTCATAAAACTATGAAAAAAATTGAGATGAAAATAGGATGTAATGAATAAAAAATACAATGTATATCCTTTTTTAATCAAAAATATGGTATTCAATCAAAATCCCAAAGCGTGAAACCCTGAAAACAGTACTATACGGTTTGTTTGAATTTTAATGGCACAAGGGCCAGATTTGGCCAAGCTGCGCCAAACATATCGTAGTAATGAACCGCAAAATCGAAACAAAATCGTAAGGCTCAGATAGAAATACGCTAAACAATTTCGAAATTTAATCGCATTTATATTTTAGTTCTTAATGAATGTTCAACAGTCATCTTTATGATAATAATTGGTGCTTGATTAATTTATTGTATTCATTTTTGTTGTCCACATTTTCGATGAAAATATTTCTACTTTTTTGAACACTAATAAAACTTTTTTTTCTGCTTCTTAGACTTCAATATATTTCATAATTTAATATTTTAAGTATTATGGAATCTTGATCAAAATTTAATTAAAACGAATCGCTTAACACTTTCATTGCTATGGTCGAGATATCTCGTCCTTCAGCAATCTTCACTGCGCATTAGAATTTGACTTGCATAACAAATCAGGAATCATCGCTGCACGTTAGAATTTGACTTGCATAACAACTCAGGAATCTTCGCTGCTAATTAGAATTTGATTTGCATAACGACTCAGGAATCTTCGCTGCTAATTAGAATTTGACTTACATAACAAATCAGGAATCTTCGCTGCGCATTAGAATTTGACTTGCATAACAAATTCATTAAGTTAAACATGTTAATGGATATCCGCAGAATATATTCACCTCTTTCTTTATTGATTTATAAATTGTCTACATCGAACACGATTACTTTGTCTTTGTTGGAACTTGCATCTAATTTGTATACCACAGCGAATGTGTTAAAAAATAAGTTTTGGAAATAAAGTACTGTATTGCTATAGGGAACACAGCACTGTACAAAATTTCAGAACAGCAGCGCATTCACAACTTCAGGACACGTCAACACATCAAGAACTCGGAGAAAAATTGATTACAAAATTCCATCTTTACAAATTAAAACAAGAGAGTGCAGAAATAAAAACAATTTATTAAAAATAATTTATTTCATGTTGTCTTCATCTGATTACATTCACAGCAATTTCTTAAATAGACAAATAATGCGAGACAATTATATATATGAAAGGAAAAAAGTAAGTACGTCGAAAGTTAAAAAGTCGGTATGAAATTGCTTTTCATTTGAAGGAAAAGCTCTTGATTTAGAGTACGATTTTGCAACAAGATTGAAAAGCTAAAATTTTCCAAGATTAAAACCAATTTAAATAAGTTAAACATTAATAAATACAAAACAAAACAATTAAAAATAATTATACTGGAAACTGATGCAGTTAAGAGATAAATACTAGGAAGGACATTATTACAAGCTTTTACTACTTTTATCTGAAAGACACAGAAACACTTCATAAAAACAATTTTGCTGCATCAAAATTTCAACCCTTTCTTTCTTTACACTTCCATAATGCTTATAAGTTATTCTAAAATATATTAAATGCACCTTTCTAGTTTAACCCAAGCATAACCAATGATTTAACAAGATATAATCAATAAATTAAGTTCATTAAAAGATTTTAAAAAGTAGTCTAGAAACTTGCTTTGCTCCGAATCCGAGTAAAAATTCGAATTTGGTCAAAATTTTCAGTAATACTGCTTCCTATTGAATAAATAACATGTCCAAAAAGCTTGTGAAATACAGGGTCACAGGGTAAATATCATGGACTATATGATTTCCCCATTAGAGATGGAGGGTATGAATGAAGAAGCAGTTCATCTCATATTTTTAACAGTTTATGCATCTCTTCTTACAGATGAATGAGGTGTGAAAACTGATATTCCCATAAAAGTGAAATAGGGATGAGAGAAAGTACAAATGCCTTCTAACTTCTGAAAAGAACCTGAAGCAAGAGGAGAATTCATATTTATGGTTTTATTGTGCAACGAGATAAGAAGGCAATATATTGGCTACTTCAGAGAGAGGCTTAGACAGCTGAACTTTTAAAAGATCTTCAACATGCGTTCCTTTTGAATAGTAGGATGGTATAAAATGGGAAAGCAGATGTTCTATTAATACTTTCAATAGCAATTCTAATATGACTTTTTACAGGAATTAAATACGGCGGAAGGCAAAGTAGCTGACCATTCGATAATTGACAACGTATTGAATTCTGTTGTTTCATGCGATAAAAAAAGCGGCGAAGAATTGAGACAGCTGTCGATAAAACTGGATGCGCTGAGAAATATATCAGACTATTGACTGCATTGTTCCTAAATATTGCTTGTGTGGAACCTTAATGCTATTATTTTGTCATATGTTGCAGAACTGGTTGAGAGACTTGAAGCAGTCTAGCGATTTTCCCAGGAATGATTTCAATATGGTTGTTTTCCAAGGAACTTGGTTTAAATGCAGCATAATTATCTGTAAATTTGGAGCATTCTGTTGATTTAAAGTAAACTTACATACAGATAGTGGTTTAACATTTTCTGAAATATTCCTGTTTGATTATTTGCAAATGAAATAACTATATTTGAAAATTATGTATGGCTCTTAAAGTTAGGGTGGAAAGTAAAAGAGGTTGAACATGGAAAAGAGAGGTCTTGTAATAGGATGATAGTATATCGTCAATTTTGTATTACTTCTGAGTTGTGTGCCTTCACTTTCTACAACAGTTGAAGCCAAAATTGTTTCTTAAGTTTGACCTCCTTGCCGAGGACTAGATGGACGAAGGCAAGCGGTGAAGAAAGATATTAGCTTAGATTTCTTTCTCGTTTTATTTCTGCTGTGTGCACTCTGTTCTGGATTGGGTTCTTTAGAGGGGATAGGCATTTCTGAAGCATCTGTCGTTGGTACACCACTCGTCATGGACAGAGAAGCAAAAGATTGACTTACGCTTTCAACAATATCTTCAGTACTGTACCTTTCTCCCGAACTTGATAATGGCTCCGGTGGGTTTAATGTTGCAAGGAAATCACCAGCATGTTCTTTGGGATAGAGTGAGGACATCAACGAAGAATAATTTCTTACCAGAGTACTGCAACTTCGACCATTTTCTTCCAAAAATACATTTTTCGCTTTGGAATCATTTGAGGAACTTACTTTGGGACGATGATACAGCGCGGCAGAATGAGGAACAAGTCGATTAATGCTTCCAGTAGCATTCTCAATATGCTTACTTTCACGCAATGGAGATGTCGAAGCGTTTGATGGTGATGCGTTTATTTGCAACTGTGATTGACACCGTCTCTTAACAGGAAATAAAGATGTTTTCGAAGAATTATCATTGTTTAGACCAGTGTTATGTTGGCCATTTTCTTCTGAAACTGATTTAGGATGAGCGAAATGTCCCTTGAAAGGAAGGTAATATGAATTAAGAAGACACAGAAAAGACTGATTAATGCTTTCAGTGCCATCTTCACTATCCCAACTTTCTCTGCTAGAGGTTTGAGATGTCAGACTATTAGGTGGTGAATCGGATATTAGTTCTGACGAATGCCAACTGCTTTCAGACAAGCTAGGTGGTTCTGTTGTAGAAGATGAGCTAGTGGTATTTCCAAGAATAGTCTCCATGTTTCCAACTTCTACCACAGTTGAACATGGTGATATGTCTCTTTCTTCTAAAGCAAGTGGGTGTTTCGGAATGCAGTGTGATGTAGTTGAAGTTGGCGGGCTCGTCAAATGGCTTATGCGGAAGATCGGGCATGGATATATAGAGGGTTGATTGATGCTTTGAGAAATAGTCCCAATGGGAACTCTCTCTTCTAAAGCGGAATGGTCTTTCGGAGTGCTATGTGTTAAATGGGAACTCAACGGTTGGGAATAAGATCTGCCCCTGGAGGATGTAGTTGAGGAAGCAAGCGATATGTTGATGTTTCTCGGAATACGAGAGTTACGGATAAAAGCTGAAATTGACTTATGTGTACTAGAAGTTCTTGCGGAACGACAAGATGGCTGTTTCTCTCTCTGAAAAGTATTGTCAATGCATCCGTTTATTTTATAGCAGTACGATGTCGGATCATTAAATGCAACTGAGGTATGAAGTGGAGGTTTGGAACTCATGTGAAATTTCGGCGATTTTGAATGGAAAGTAGACGACAGGTTTTCATGTTCAGAAACACTTTCAACATGGCCATTTTGTTGTCCCCAGAATGGAAGAACACCAGGAACGCTTTGTTTTGATGTAGGGAGATACAATGGAGTTGAAGAAAAGTTTCCAGAGCGTAAGATACATGTTGGTGAAGAAGCAAAGCGCTTGGAAAATTCTCGTTGCCTTGCTCGTGAAATGGATGATCGTTTTTTATTCTTATAAACAGTTTTAACAGGAGCTCTTCGTTTTCGTCGAACACCAACGCCATTTTGTTTCGGAGCTGGAATTTTCAACTGTGCTGAAATGTTATTTTCGTCGGATGACATACTTTTTCTTGATGAGTTTACTGGATCAAAGTCTTCCGAATTCCTTCTGAGACGTTGTTCTCGTCTGTTTTGATGCGAAATGAACCGTGATTTGCCCGTGATGTACAGAGAATAAGGAAATAAAATATTTTCCTTTGAAGTTTTATGAACTACTTCGTTTTGATCAACTTTTATTACAGCTAAATAATTGGTTACCAATGGTGAGGTTCTTCAGATCAAGAGACGAGATTACGTGTTATAGATATCCCACACTAAAATACAGCGGCTAATACAATAACTTGGTTAACGTGAAGATATTGCAGACAGAAGCAATCTTTTAGAAAACTTGATGATCTGTTCTTGAAATATTGATTTAATTTTCGTCTAGTAGTTTAGTCGATAGTTTTTCAATTAATAGTTTTGCCAAGGAGTTGGTAGAGCGTTACCCTTCAGAACTGGAGACATCAGCTTCAATAAGGCTTTAGGAATGAATGGTCGGAAGAATCTTTAAAGTTGTTGGCAGTGTTTTAGATCATACAGTAAATTGGGCGTAATACTGAGTTGCAGGTTTCTTGTCGCCGAGTTTTAATATAACTGGTATCCTTCTTTTATCGCTAAACGCTTTTCTGAAATGAAAAATTCAGGATATTAAAAGTGTGAAAAGATATCTTTAAAGTAAGAATTTTTTTATCATTTAACTATAGTAAGATTCTCACGAAGACCACGTTAAGGCTAACTAAATTAAATTGAGATCTACTTCGTGTTACTCAATCAAAACATTAATTTCTAGTCAGTTAAGGAGCGTTTTGATGAATCAAAATGGAAGAAAATATAGGTAAATGCGAATTGACTCTGAAAATATATCCCAAGTGGCCAAAGGCAGTTTGAACAGAATTACCTTCAGTAATCAGGTGCCAAAGACAACGTACCATCGGTACAAATAAAAAGTTGATTTGAAAAGTTGATTTTCGAAATAAATAGTTGATTTGACCTTTTTGAAAATTGGACTTCTAATTTTGTACAAGAAAAAATGGGAAATCGGATATCTAAAGTTGGACGAAGACAGTAATATTTACTTAAAATTCAATAAATTATTGCAAAGGCAATTAATTTATTCTTAATTGCATTATTCATTTGCCTATTTTTCATTACTCGGTAAAGAATTTAGAATTCGGAGAATTAGGCAGCTAAAAAACATTACATGAGCAACTCAGAATAAACAACGCTGTCAGAGACAAAATTTAATAAATTGGACGCAGTTACGCAATAGGAAACCAATCCCAAAATACGAATATTGAGACAAAATTATTTTCACTTAAAATTATTGAAAAACCCAAAATAAGTATTTTTCCTTAAGCTGCCGTAAGAAGTTTTGTTCAACGAGCTGGAGTATTTTTTTTTCGATTATACATAGCAAATTTTACTACTTTAGATTGCTATAGTAAACCATAAATCGAATCAAATTGTATTTGTTTCCAGATCCTTACCCCTAGGTCATCACGGCGCCAGAAATACATCGAATATGTGGGGGCTGTATGCTCTGTGGTGGAGCATCCCAGCAATATGTTCATGTATGCATAGGGTTACAATATTTCTTTTACTTAAAACCTGGACACGCCCGAGTTGGGTTGAAGGGTTTTGGAGTGTGTGTGTGTGTGGGGGGGGGGGTTGTTGAATGGTATAAATTCTAAAAGCTGCCCATCAGCGACCCTCTTTCACAACATTAGCGCAAGTGTGTGAGAAAGTGAAAAAAATGTATGACGTCAAAATGCGAAGAAAATACAATTTTTATTAATATTTGGTCATTCAAAATTATATTAATGAAATACACAATGAAAGCAAAATTAATTTTTGTTTTGAACTGGGGCCCGGATATGGAGGCTCATGCACCTTTTAATCAACAATGAGTGTAAATAGTGCCAACAATGAGTGCAAATAGTGCCAACAACGAATGCAAATAGTGCCAACAATGAATGCAAATAGTGCCAACAATGAATTTTCTTCTATTGGCGGAATGGCACCAGCTTTTTCGAATACGTCCGATTTTCTCGATTACAACCAAATTTCTTTCTCGCTACAGTCACTGGCATAAATCCAGACATTTTGGAGCGCCGGACACTAGTCCGGACGCGAGCTTGAAATCCGGACGTATGGTAACCCTATCTCTACAACACAGATCTATAATTTTAGGGACGACTACATTCCAAATTTTAATCAACTCGTTGCGTTTTTGAATTATCGCTCTCACATACATTAAGGCCGCTGTATACCACGAGCTCGGAAACCGAAGGGTTCCCTGTCAGTTGAATGGGGTATACACTGCATACCGTGCTACCGGAGGGAGACATGATTGACCTCACACGTGTCCTTCCCCCATGCCATCTGTCCATAGTGTTGCACAGTCTTACTGTGGGTGTATGGTGTAAACAGTCCAACATGCAGGATAATGGAGAATGAAGGTTTATTTACAAATATGCAGGAAAGCACGTAGCACAGGTACAGGAAACAATAGTCCTTGCACAGATTACTAATGTAAATAGACAACAATTCACAGGTAATGACAGTTCAGCACTTTGATATCTAACAACACAAACAGTCAGCAAATAACTAGTAACGACAATAACAGCTCAGCTTACCAGCTGATTAGCTCACACAGCGGATAGAACTCCGAAGACGTTCGCGCTTCAAAGCGAAATAACCAGTCGATCAAAGACGCTCTTCTGAACTAGGTGCCGTCCTTAAATATTCTCTCCGACAGGCCGTGACGTCACATGGTGTTTTCTCGTGTATTCCCTTTCCTAGTAGAAATATCGAGAAAAGGGTTGCATTTTCGGGAATCATCTATTTGACGCCAAATCGCCAAAATGGTCGCCAAGTTTGTCGCCAAGGTCAGGATGCCATAACTGTCGCTGAGGTCACTCCATGCTTAACCTTGTAAAATTCTCTTCCCAACCATAAGACTCGCATTGCTGGGAAGCGACTTTCCATGCTTGTAACAATAGTAAACCAAGAACAGGGGATTTCTTGGATGAGTGTAGTTGTACACATACTGGCCTTAAGGGATATCGAGTGGATTTACAGGGCTAAAGGGCATAACTGAATGTTGAAGTGATGAATAATGTCTCGTTATGTTACGAGAAATAACATAACTATACACTTGATATGAAATTGGCAAAAAAAAAATGGTATCTTAACAATGGGAAGCGAATATGCAGGCCGACAGACAGTCAGCCGTTTGACAGACTTGGTCCAAAATTTGTTACAGACTTACGATTCTAATGGTGAAAAACATGTGAAATTTCATCCTTCTAGTTCTTTGGATTTTTGAGTTATGGCGTTCACATGCTCGAAGACGGGCAGACAGACAGGCTTCCCGTGGACGGATTTCGACAAAAATTTGATAGAAATCTGCAATTGTGATAAGAGCACGTTATTTCATTCCGTAATGTAAACTAACCAAATTTCTTCTGTCTAGCTTGTTTCGTTTTTAAATGATCGTGTTCACAGACTGACAGTTTAGTTATATTTGTGCCCGGTTCTCCAAACTTCCGCACCACACTAGATTGTTGATAGAGGATTTTTAATGAATACAGAATTTTAATTTATGTGATTTAGTTTTGATGGGCGGGTCGCACTTCTGTGACAGAGTTTGTGTGTGGTTTGAAGTTTTTTGCGCGCGTCCAAGTTTTCTGTTTTGATTTGTTTGATATCTTTTACAGACCTGTATTATTTATGGTGCACATTTTGTCGAAATTTTTGTCGCACGCGACTTTATGTACACATGCAAAAATATAGTTATAATATTTATCTGTAAAAGATTATGTAAATTATTATGGAATGTTACAAAATATTGAAAATGTACTGTATGGAATGCACCAAATTTGTAATAGAATTTATGTGATCAAATTCCACCTTTGTCACGGGTGCAGTATGTACTCTATTTTAAATGTTGATAAATCTGCGTGTAGTTCTGCGTCCGTCTCTCGCTGCCGGTCGATTCCCTTTCCCTCCTGCTCTTTAATTGTCCAGTCAACGAAGGCCAAAAATCGACGAATAGGGGGAAAAATGGTGTGGTTTTGACGTTTCGCACAGTTGTTGGGGGTAGTGTCCTAAACGACATACTAAAAGTCCCCGCTAGTGGGGGTTGCGCGGGGCATACAGAGTGGTTTAAAGGGTTCGTTTTCAGTTTTCCTTAAATATCTCGAAAACTATGGGTTCTATCAAAAACCACTCAACGACAAAAATACACTACATGAAATTTACTACAAAAAAAAGTCCTACATTGTTTTCGTAGCGTCAATAGTTTAGAAGATGCAGGGTGATTTAAAAGTTAATATTGCTAAAATTCCTTATTGTAATTGTAAAATCGATTAAAAGTGCTGAATCAACAACCCTCATAATAAACTCATACCTATATAATAATTATACAAGGGTAGCATTACATGTGTCGGTACGAGGGGTTGACAAACCCATTTGATGAACAATTATGCTCCCTTCCTCCCCTCGCATCCGTTCCCCTTCACAAGTCTCCTTCTACTCGCAGTCCAGTCAAAGAATTGTAAATTTTTTTAAAAAGTTGTAGTTTTGAAGTTTTGGTAGTTTTTTGGTACAGGCACCATTAAAAGTGCCAAAGCAGAAACACATTGATAAACGTGTGTTGCTCCGGAGCTCCTTGGGTTGGAGGAATTGAGGAAAGATCAGCTTTGATATTAGTTTATGATTTGAGAAATGCTGCATATCTACGGTTATTCAAAATATGTTCATTATTAACGGCTGTGTACTAGGAACATCTCACCGGCTTGCGAGATAGCATCTGGTGTTGATGAGGCTTTATAAAAGATGTCAGCAATGTTTTTATCTGGCTTATACTCTGTTCTAAAAGTTTATAGAATCTTGTATTTTACCTATATTTTTTGTTGTATATGATGTATTTCGATGAAACTTACTGTATAGATATGTTATGTCTATTACATTGAAAAAACAGCAGTTCTACCCCTTATATTTAATGACAATTTTTAAATCGTAGAATAAACAGAAATAACCTGTCCCAAAAGTTTATAGACAAATGTTATGCAAATATGGTATCAGCAATCATGACGTCGATTCGGAGCCTAATAAATATGTTGTAAGAAAAGGAAAGCGGTCATTTTTTCTGCTTTTCAAAATGCCTAAAGCTTCGCAGCTCTCTAATGAAGAAGTGAGTAAAATTCTGCATTTGAAATTGCTCGGTAAGATTGTTAAGAAAATATCGAAACTTTTAAATCGTTCAAAAAGTAGGATTTATCGTGTATTAACTCGTAAGACGCCATACGAGACAAAACCTCGTTCGGGAAGACCATCTGTGACGTATATTCGCAGTTATAGACGGATACAAAGAATGTCTTCCAAGTCAGAAAATGTCGGTTCGCGAAATTACTAGGGCTTCCCGGTTGCAATTCTCCAAGAACACTGTTCATAGACGAATGATAGAATCTGGTTATATGATCCACGCAAAAATGGCTCGCCGATTACCACTCTCAAAGCTTCACATCATTAAGAGATTACAATGGGCTCGAAATCATATATCATATGATGATAAATGGATGGCTGTCCTTTTCAGCGATGGAAAAAATGGAACCTCGATGGACCTGACGGGAATATAAAATATTGGCATAATTTACGAAAAGAACCGAGCAACTTTTTCAGTAGGCAAGGTGGTGGTGAATCTGTGATGGTGTGGGCGGCTTTCGGTTTCAACGGTAAAGTTAGTTTGGCCTTTTTAGATTCTCTCAGAATTCTCCTAAATACATTCAAATACCAGAATATCATCTTATGCCATTTGCAGAAAACATAGGAGGAGGAAATTGGGAATATCAGCATGGCAATGCCCCCATCCATACCTGCAATGCTAGGAAAAATTATTTAAACTCGGAAAAATGTTACTGCTCTTGAGTGGCCACCGATGAATCCTGAACTAAACCCGATTGAGAATGTGTGGTGCATTGTGTCTCGGATGGTATACGAGAATGGAGGGCAATTTTATTCAGTGAATGCTTTAAAGACAGCCATTGAAATTGCATGATAGAACTTGGAACCAGAGATATTACAAACCTTAATTATGTCGTTGGAAAAGTGTGTATACGATGTCATATTGAACAATGGAAGGACTTTAAACTATTAAGAACATTGCATTGAGCACCTTTTGTTGAAATGTCATATACTCTATAAACTTTTGGGACGCCTAATATTTCCATTTTGTTATATAATTGAAATAAAAATTTTTATTTTTTCTAAATATTTCGTTGAATGCAAGTCGCATATGCTTGGAATGAACATATTCGTAATTGGTGTTTGTATGAATTTCCGTTTTGCTAACAAATTTATTTTACTAAAGTCTATAAACTTTTGGGACAGAGTGTAGTTCATTTCTGAAAAATGTAACTATAGTGTTTTGCTTTTTCTCTAAATATCTGGTGTAATGTCGCAGCCACGGAATGCATGGAGAAGGAGTATAGTTTGGGCGAAAGAAAGTTCTTTCTGAAGCTTTCTTATAAAAAATAATTTAGCCTCGACTTTTCCCTTGCCAGTCTTCATAAAATAAATGCTACTTTCTGGTGGTGCCAAAGCAATCAGTAACACGACTAGGTCTACGTCTTTCCCTTGGGATGAGAAGTTGCTTTCTCTAACCCAGATCTCACAATATAAGTATCAGCATCCCTGCAGAGAATCTCGTTTCAGTTCCTTTAGCAGCCATTTTCTGTGTTAGTAATTGAACATGCCTGGTCTTATTTCTTCAATGGCAAGAAAATGCTTCTGTGGAACTGTGACAGACTGGTTGCGAGCTTTTAAGTTAAACTCAGCATAGATATGTAGATTTAGATTATACTGTCTAAATACACTCATTTGGAGCGTTAACAGAACCAAAAGACTGAGTAGAAGGGATCTGAGTAGAAGGGATCTGAGTAGAAGGGATCTGAGTAGAAGGGATCTGAGTAGAAGGGATCTGAG
>BGPR01024067.1:0-23626 GCA_013235015.1 Araneus ventricosus | reverse complement strand
TGAATAATATGATTTAAGAAAAATTATTTTAAAGAAATTGATTAATTTTCAATTATCAATGTGAATACATTTTATATTATCAGTTAATTTTACTATGAACTTATGCTTAAGAGACTTGCTGGTTAAAAAAAAAGTTAGAGGGAAATTAGTTTTTCAAATACAGATTAGCTCGTTTTTTTTCTACGTCACAAGAATGATGCAACTGGAACGACGCTACCGATGGGCAGAAATTAATCTATCAAGATTCGGGAAAACAAAAATAGTGCATATTTTGTAAAATTATACCATATGATAAACATTTTGAATTGCTACAGAAATAGTACAAAAATAAAACAAAATTTTATTATTTCATATAAAAAAGTGAAAATAATATTTTAAAATATTACAAATTGGTAAAGTCAATCAAATTCAGATTTGGTGAATGTTTTGAAAAACATATTAAACTTACTGCTCTTATATCGAGGATCTTGAAAAATAGGTATTTTGAAGAGATCATTGATATTTTTCCTGGCGTACTTTTCATAATTCCACAATTCAATAAATAAAAAATAAAGATATCCAGAATGTATACTGGAGTCATTTAGGTCGGGTTTCGTTGGAAATGGTAATAAAAAATATGGAGATATTGAGAAAGGTTTGCAACATTGACGTTTCCATATCACATCCGAAACAAATGGTAATAAAACTAATTTTTATTTACCAGCCCAGAAATAAAACTCCAGGCTTTATATTAAAGCAAAGCATCAATCGACGGCAATTCCTGCAACTGAATAAAATTTTAAAATTTTATATTGAAATTTTTTCAATAATAAAACTGGTAGTCTTTATTTTAAACATTTTGAAATCTAAATTCCTAAGTATGCAGAAGGTGATTTATCATTTTGACATGAAACTTATTTATTCCCATTTGTAGAGCTATATAAATACTTAATTTTTTCCAAATATAAATATAGAGTGTGCAAACAATCGTTGGACATTTCAAGAAACCATAAAATATAAGCCGATTTTAAAGTGGTGCACTTCATGTACATTGTTTGGCTTTGTTCTTGGCATAAACAAATTTAGTAGAAACACTTCCCTTCAAGCGGCACTATAAGGAGCTACTACGGAGAAGAAATGCTAATTACACTATGATTAATAAACCTGCAATACTGAACAATTCAATTTACAATTACTTTATTTGAATTCCAAGCAGTTTATCAGGGTCCGGTTCCTGCTCGAAGCTTTGGTATTTTTCACTAATCTCGACTGGTACCGCATTAAACTGTGCAAATGCTTCAGCTTTTACTACGGCTACGGCTTTAACTACGGCTTCTGGAAAAGGTTCCGTCATCATGTTCAACATTCTAGTGCTTCACATCATCATGTAATTATTACCGCTGCTTAAAATGATACTGTACTATGATTTTCATAAAGGCAGTTGAAAACTATCGGGAGTATGTTTGTACTTGTCAAAGCAACATCGACGAAGACTAGGTGATAAAGCAGAAAGGTTACTAGGTTGTGCAACACGTGAAAGAAAATTTAGAATTTCTAGGGCAAGAATAAGGAGCAATTTCAAATACAAACATTTGAAATTTGATGAGGGAAATTTGTGTATGTTACAGATGTCGCATCTAAATCTGAATATGTGTGTTGAAAACTCAGAGACATAGCCTCAAGTTCTCTATGAAGGTGTCTCTAATTCAGATTTTTTGGAATTAGAAATTCATAATTCCATAAATCTGATAAAGAGAGGATCTCAAAAGGAGATACTTGTAAAGAGGGTCAGTACAAAGAACGAAAGAAGTACACTGTTGTTTTCTTGAGAAAGGAATTTTACTTCTTAGCTTAAAAGCCATAGAAAAATACTGTAAAAATAAATATTTGTTTTTAATACAGGTGATTTTTATTTTAAAACTATGTCGGACTTAGTTTGAGATGAAATCTCGATCACTTATTGGAGACGACAATCAAGAATGGCATTGCAAAAGAAACATTGTTAAGAAGATAGGATTGCCCCGCACCGTTTACCGACACCCTTGAGAAAGGTGAAGGAAATAAGCATACGACTTTTCAGGCGCTCGGCCGTCATCTATCAGTTTGCATGATGGGCCGTCTTTGCCGTTACGGCCGTCAAAGGTCTAATGACACCTTATGAAATAATTACGCAATTCATGGAATTTTCATTCATTTTCGAAGTTGTAAACATGTGATGATATGTTATAACATTAGCTTTAATAATTAAAATGAACATTGATTAATTCGATGAGAGTTTTGAAGAATTAGGTCTTCAGAAAGATACGTTGCTGTTTTGAAATGGCAAGTTCAAAAATAGAACTTTTAATGAAAAACCACAATTTTGATTTTTTTGTATTTCGCGATTGTTGTAAGCAGATATTCTGAATTTTTGTCTTCATTGTATGAAATTCTTCGCATGTAGAAAGGATTTGTATTGAACACAATTTTGTCAAAAAGATACAAGGATGAAAACTCTGCTCATTTCAATTACCGGTGTCTTATGAAATAAAATGTGTATCGATTCACTAAGACAATTCATAAATGAATATGAAAGATTGATAGTAGAAATATTATATACTGATAAAAATGAATGCAGAAATAAAGCGCAAAAAATGGGTGAAATCATTGTAATTTTATTTTGTCTCAGCAAGCAATTAATATTAACACAAGTGTTAATACTTCGTTAAAACAGCCGTATTAGCTATCGCTCTGACAGCTTCACGACGTCGTGCAGCATTCAGAATATCGCCCAACATCGTAGCGATATAGTACAATATATTGTGCTAATAGGGAGTAATGGTTTTTTTATTTGATTTATTTCCCTCATAAAAGAAAACTGACTTAACTGGTTTGCTTAAACATGGTTTTACAAAAATATCTTCATCAGAAGATGCAGTTGAAAGCTACAAATTCTACGCAAATGTAATAATATCAGTAAATAACATTCCATGCCTTCTCACTGCACATATAGAAACAATGTTACAACTGAAGATCTGCATAATTTTTCTTATTTTGATACAAGCATTGTAATTAGAGAATTGAAAATCTCAATAAAATATATTTACAGTTTTATTTTAACAGTCTGTAACATTCGCTACAGCTTAGTAACTGCCAAAGAGGCATAGAAAACTGTTACTCATGAATAAAATTACCATTTAATATATCTGGCAGACTGCGGAAATATTAAGCCTCTGAACAGTTAAAATATGAACTTCCGTATGATGGACATTTTAAAATATCACAGTAATTTCACAGCAGAAACAAAACTTATACATTTTATGCACATACGAGCTCGTTTCGTACCAAAATGGTATTTCATTTGTGAACTACAGTTTGAAACGAGCATGTAACAACCTCTTCATTTTCGTCATCCACACTAATTGTGATAAACTATCAACTAGGCTAGTATTTATCTCTCCGGGCTTCATAGAGAAAACCTTTGAAGACATAGCCGATACCAATAAAGTTTAGAAATTATTTCCTTACGTAAATGTTCTTTTTATTTTTTAAGTGGTTCAAAAGTTGTAAATTCTCATTTGGCAAGACAAATGAAACATTTTCCAACATGGAAAGCATAGCATCACTGGCTATCAAAGGAGGCATACATTTTTGAAGTATTAATTTAAGACGCTCAAATTCAATGCAGTTCTTATTCACGACAATAAAACTGCATTCATTAAGCAAACAAATAGCTCTGTATTCTTAAATTGAAAACATAACAACGGAATATTATTGCTTTTCAATGGACCTCTCAAATGTTAAGTGCTTCAACTGTAATTTTCATTTACAAGCCCAGACACAGAAGTCCAAGCTTTAAATGTCATCTGTTGCCTCCAGATGTCGTTTTCATGGCCGCTTATCGTATGCCTGACATACCCTTAAAGGTTGGAAGCGTATTTTGAATCATCCTGTATATATAGAGAAAAGATAAAATCTATGACATTTTAATGAAAAGCTTTATAACAAGCTGATTTATATGTGCAATAATGTGTTGGTATACTTCTTTTCAGATGTTATTCAACTTTAGTGCAATATTTGATTCCTTTTATATTTATGAAATAAAAATAACATTAGATTATATGCATTTTTAGTTGCTGCAGAGTAAAGCAGTATCATTGAATAAATAATATTTTCAATTTTAAAAGGACTGAAAAATCCTTTACATAATATTTGCCGAAGTTAATAGCAGAAATAATCTAAAAAAAGATAAATACATATCAGTGTAATACTTCTGGAATATAAAATTAAGTCTCCTTCTATATTTTCTGTTACAATATTGTATTATATTAGATTAATGAACTTTTTTACGCTTCACAGGGTCTATATCAGAACGGTTCTCGTGATTTTTAAAAGCATCCAGATGACGAGGACGACACCTGAATTGTCAACTCGTTCTTCAGAGTTCTAATTCGTACCAACGTGAGGACATTGAATTCTCTATTAAATAACTCGAGATCCATTGTCTCCCGCTTCTAAATGGAATTGAATGGTTAATGACGTATTAATCATTTGCACTTAAATTTCATCCTTTTACCAGAGAGTATTTAAAATAAATTATACAAAGAAATAATTTATCTTCACATTCCTATTTATGTCCCGTAGTCATTTTGAGCATATTCTCGTTCCACACTAGTTATTTTTCCATGTTAAGTGCAAGATGAAAAGTGAGGTGAGAAGAGAAGTACTTTATACCGTGACTTTGGTTAGATAATTCCTTTTTTCAGAAGTTTCCTGTTGCTTATATTTAATGAATAAATTAAAACACATATTAAGAATTGTCTATTGTTTGCCTGTCTTTATCTTATTACTAATAGAAGTGTTAATGATTTTATATACGGTTTTTTCCTTTTGATTTAATAATTCTGATACATCCTTTATTGCTCAAAATATACGGCTTTATTACGTTCTATAAATGCCTATTTTTATACATAGAGCAGGGTGTTGAAACAGCAACAGGATAAATTGGACGATATACAAACCATCATTCCACTCTTCAAAATTTCTCGCCATTCAGGAAACATTACATTCAGTTATAAATAGTATAGTTAAACCATGAGTTTCTTTAATGACTAATATTCATTAGTAAACGCGAGTATTAACGGCCATTCTATCAAACAACGGTGTTTTATGTTACTAAAATAATAACTCCTAAGTTATTATTTATATAATATAGTTATATTTGTAATTTGAATTAAATTCTTTCTTTTGTCCTTAAGAGTTTTGAGAAGATTCGAAACTATGGAAAACCTAATTTTAAACAACGGATTATTCTCGGTGGACGATGATAGTTTTGGTTTGTGAGTCTCAGGATCTCGAAGCCAAAACCCATTTCCGCCGAAAATCCACTTTACAGAAGGACGTGTATATTTAAGAATGCTTAGCCAGTCAAACACTTCACCACCACCTGCGGAAAAATGTTAAACTCATGCTAAAAAATATAATCTTAAGGATATGATTGATTATTTGAAAACATGATTGTTATTCCAGTTGTCATAGATTAAATTAATTAAGTATTAAATATAAAAGAGTTCCTAGTCCAGTTATGAATTCATTCTATTGATTGAGGCTTTATTCATAATGTTGAGTGAAACATATTTTTCCCAATAAATTTCTCACTGCATATCCATAATGGCCTGGATTAGTTCCTTATGAGTTGTGATAAAATGTATCGGAATTGATGCCCTACCCTGAAACACTAAGAGTGAAAACGTTTGGACGACAATGGTGGATAGGTGTTCATATATTAGAATATTTTGCTTAAGTATAACTAATGGAACATACTGTCGAAACTGAAATTGAAAAATTTGCTTCAAAAAGCAGGTAGTTCCACACTGGGAGTGTTTGCAGTTACATGCAGTATTTTGTGGTCATATATGGGGAAAGTGGGGTAAAACCGGGGATTATTAAAATGAATATTTTATTAAAATATTCATTTTTTTTAACGGAGTTCAATATATCTTTCAAGAAAAGTATAGTTTTACTTCTTTTTTTTACTAATGATATTTTTATAAAAATAGATCATTAAAATGCATCACTAAATTATAAACAATCAACGACTGATGTATTTTTGTCGTCTTTATCGGAGAGATCATCATTATTGACTGTCCCAGTCTTACGCCACTTAGAATACCCTATTTTACACAGAGTATAGAGGTTATGAAAAAACGAAAAAGAACTATATAAATATTGTTTTAAATCCTTATTGATTGATAGGATTTAAAGCCTTAATAAACATATAATAAGCTGTGCTAAATATAATTTTTATAACTGTATTGATTATTTAATAAGCTGATTTTATATAATATTTAACTAAAGATAACATACATGTAAAGGGGTCAAACAGGATGAAGAAAAAATAACATGCAAAGGGATAAGTGTTTATTTTTTTAATGTTGTTACACCGGTGTCGAATCTTTTGTGCAAAAGAATACATCGAAAAACGATGGCTTTAAAAATTACAAGGGAATAATGTATGATATGGCAGAAAATTTCCACATCATCAATTTCCAAATGCACCAAACAAAGCTTAGTAATAAGAGATAAGTAATTTAATAATCTTTTTAAATGTTTTGTTAAATTATGTTCAATATTGATGAGGTCTTTCGCAAGATACCGGCTAGTATGCTAATTGCTATTATGACATATCATTTCAAGGTGTGGATTTTTTAATAACTTAATTCAACTGCAAAACACAAACTAATACCAATGAGAGCAATCGCTGTTCAAAAGGGTCTGAAATTGCCAGAAATAAGTTATGCAAGGACACTTATTGGTTCATAACACATCTGTAATATTTAGGTTGTCTTCCTTAAATTAAACAAAATTATGTCAGTACCAAAAATAATGCATTGTTCAAGTCTAAAATTTTGTGAGAATGCTCAATATCTCGTTACAATTTCGGTGTGAAACACCAAAATGTTCAAACTGCAGTTAATCGTTTTAAAAATATTAAACCAATATATTTATTCCTCTGATGAAAAATTTCGTAACGTAATTGCAGGCAGATAGCGCCATGTTCAGTCGTTTGTATAACTTCACGATGGAAGAGTTATAAAAGATAATTTTGTTTCTTAATCTAATAAATAAATATATTAGAAGAGTTCGAAATCTATTTTTCTTATAAAACTTTCTTCTGATGGAAAATAAAAACCTTTCTATTTGTTACATAACTTGATTTTTTCCTTGTCTGTTAAGCAATCCTGTAACCATACTTTCATAACTTGATTAGAGAGACCCTTCTGTTTAATACATAAACTGCGGTTAACGCTTCCCTGATTGCTGTTATGTGAACGCTTTGAGGCTGTTAAAGTTAAATTAGATTTGATTTGTAAAGGCACTTAAAATTTATGCTTATTTTCTTCATCCATGGCACTTTCTATAAGCTTTCAGTAATTATCAATATTAATTCGAAATATATTGTTTTAAATTTTAATAAGATGTTAAGATTTGATTAAATACAATTTATAAACGAACATTTTTATAAATTTTAAAATTCTTTTGGAGCTAATAACAATTTTTTTCCATTTGGAACAAATTTTTACATTCCTTCTTAAAAGTTGTGTTAAAATAATAAAGCAGTACAACGTCCTATTTAACGAATATGCAAAGCAATTGCTTTTTGAAGTACCTTATTCAAACGAAAAATCAAATAAATGTTTCTCACCGAAATGAAGAGAAAAGAAATGCCCTGACACACTGCACTTATTTTCAAAATTAAATTAATTAATTTTGAATAAATTCTGTGCTGTGAGAATATTCTGCTTGCAAATAAACGTATGATAAAATTAGGAGAACTATACAATCATACTAAATTATCCGCTACATTTTTTAAAAATTTTTAAATATAGTAAGTATTTTTATATTTTACCTTTATTTTCTTTGCAATTTAAAAATTATTCACATTTTTTTATCGTGGTTGAATTATAGTATCTTAAAGAATAAAATATACATCTATTATACGAATTTTTACTTTTTTACTTATTTTTCATGGATTCAATTGAATGAATCCACCAGAACTATCTGATAGTATATTGAATATCTGTGTATATAAAACACTAAGGAACGTTATACAGAAAAGAAGTTAATTTCTCTTTTGCCGATGGCAACAAGCGGTTTGTTTGCAAAAACGACCGGTAGCCATGTTAGGCATAACTTTATAAGCATAGCCTACTACTATATTCGATCTGGTATGACTTTAAGACAAAGAGTTCACAATATTTTTAACAATACAATGAAACTTTGGATGAAATTATTTTAAAGTGATCAGTTAGAAAAGAAGCAAATAGGCCTAGGCGATCCATAGAACGCGGTAAATGTCAAAATAGTTTAAGTAAGCGAAGGGGAAATCGTTTTAAATTCACAAATTGAGGTGAACATCATGGAGCTTATTAAGTCAACAAGGTATTGGAGCGCTGAATCCGCCATCTTGGCTCAACTACTTTCTTGACGATAGTTGACACGCTCTGTATTTTTGTCCAGCTGAAACGTCATCAGCCAGAATGCGCCAATTTAACCAAAAATGCATTGTGCGCATATAACGTAGCGCAGATGCTCTGTGCGGGATGAGCTAGTATATACAGGCTGACCAAAAAGAGTGGAACAAGCATTTATTTCCTTAAACATTGCATTTAGACATGTACTTACAATTACAAAGTTTCATCAAATAAGGTAAGAATTTATGTAGAAACACTTGGGAAGCTGAAAATAAAAAGTTAAGAAAATTAAATTTTTATACGGGCCCAGTAGAGCAAAAGAGTCAATGTGCAAAATGTCCCTCTTACACTCATCTATGTGTAAACTAAGTTTCACGATTCTATCTGAAACACTTGCAGAGATATATTAATTTTTTAAATTTAAAGGAGATGCTCACAAATTTATATGGACATGATTATTGAAGAAATGCAAATTTATTCAACATAGATAAATGGCGAAATGCAAATATTTGTCTAATAGTAATCATCCAAGCCTCATGTATTGAAAAAATTGCCAACGGCGCATACTCTTACTCAGTTTCATGGGCAGATAGTTGCAACTATCGACTTGATAAAGAATGGGAAGACAGCTTGTGAAAATGAAAATCGAAGTCATAATATGAAATTAGTCTTGTATCGAACAAGAATATTAAATTACTTGCTCTCAGCGTTACACAGATTATTAAGCTTTACCTAAAGGCAGGGGCTACTTCTAAGATTTACTAAATGTAGCTACAGGTCTTCAACCCGCAAGACGGCCATAAGTTAGTTTTCCTCGACGGACGTCATCACTTTCTTTCTGTACATCACATTCTTTCTGTACATGCGAATTTTTATTGTATTTCCAAGGGGTCACGTTCGTATTTCGTCATTCATTTCATGTATTTGCAATTAATTTCCCGTGTATCTCTCTTTTCACCAAATGGTATTTACGAAAGTTACAAAACTTTTTGAAAATTGTTCTAATCGAAGGAGCACTGTCACTATAATGTTCATGAAACTTAGGTTTGTTTTATTGAGTCGCTTTAGCTTTTAGAAAATAATGTTCAGCATCGTACGATATTGTTTCTCGTCAATCTTTCAGAAGTCACAGTACTTAATTATATAAAAAAAATTAAACAAGGCCTGAAAGATATATTCGAATGTCATACACACCACAGTTGCCGACATCTAAAAATAATCTCGATATCGAGTGGTGGCTCTATATGTCAGACTTCGAACACCTAGATAGAATAATGTATTTCACCTTTCTCTTTTTCATGTCAGGGATTTTCAAACTCTCTGCCAGGTTTGAAAAACAGAAACTTTGTAATTACAAATGCAAAATAATAATATTTCAGATTTTATACGTACTTGTTCATAACTGATCCAAAAATGATAATATTGCTTACTCCAAGTATATTCTTATGCATTTGAACACAATACCTCCTAAACGCTATTACTTAGATCAATAAAAATTGGTATGAAGTCTTCGAACCGTAATTGTAGATATGAGACTAATTTCAGATTAATGGTTGAAAAAAAGATATTAAAATTGCATATTCGGTTTTTTGCATCATACCATGACGCAAGGCTATATTGCGTATTTGCGCATTTCCTACTTGCTGCATATTTGTGCTTGGCGCGTTTAATTCCCTCTTGGAGTATTTTATTTCCGCTTTATTTGATGTCTTTACGTGTTACCGCGGGCTATGATGGTAATATAAATAATCCAATTTCCGGACGAGAAAGTCCAGGGCAGACCTCTCCCACTAGATATTTTTGATTAGTCCCACTATCATATCTCTCCTAACTATCCGTAGAACAAAAACTTTCTTGGTAAGGTTAGGAGCTTAGTTTAATTAACGAACTCAATTAACTAATTACCTTTAACTTATGATTTCAATTCCAATTCTTTTAATACCATTAATTGAACATAACAGGAAATAAAACATTATTAAAATAATTCCACATTAAATTATGATAACGTCTAACAACTACTGTGGGAGACAACTAAGTGGAAGACAACTTTAATACGATCGTTGAACTTGTTCAAGAAGTTCAGATTTATAAATTAAGTTCAAATGAAGGCAGATAATACCTCGTGTCTTGACTTGCGCCAAGCTAAGTTGTTTTTTCGTAATATGAAGAGAATGCTCTTTCTGGAAGTTCTTTATTCGTCGAAATTAATAAATATTTCATTGTTTTAACGCTGAGAACTTGGGAAATATTTTCCGACTTTTTTCGTTTTAATCTCAAATTCTTTTTTCAACAGTAGAAAGCTAATAGCTTTCCTCTACCAAATTTAGACTGATTCGTACGGAACATCTATTGTAAGTAAAGACACATAAAAAAATCGAATATTTTGTCAGGTGAGAAGTCCGTTGCTAAAGTATCTCTGTGACTCGTATGATAAAACAAATACAAAGGCTAATTTCTAAACTGTTAGAGATTAAATGCTTGCAATTTCGAAAATGCTTTAAATCAAGTAAAAAATTATTTTTTATGTTTTTTGAGTCAATAAATGTCATACTGAAGAAACCACAACTTCTACATTTTTCTGCAGTCCTCTGGGTCTGATAGTCACATCCGGAAAAATATTATTGACACACGACCACAGTGAAATTTGAGGCTATTCAAAAATTCATATTTATTTATTTAGTCTAAACACAAGGACATCGAGTGAGAACTACTATATTTATAGTAAAAAATAACATAAAAGATTATTTTGTAATATGCAACAGTATTTTATATATTATTAATAAATAAACAGTTAGTAATACTAATGAATAAACTAATTATAAATATAATAAGAATAATATTAAAAAGTAAGTAACTATAATAAAGAGACATGTACCCAACTCATTGAATACAAAAATTGTGCAATAAAACTAAAATAAGCAGTATAGTTCACATCTAGCTTCTTCAAAGTGAAAAATGTTTATTGTATTTTTCAATCGATACTTTGTACAGCAGAAAGTTCACAAGTAAAGTTATAACATCAAACATTATTCACTGGCGATCGCTAAAGATGCAAGATATGGACGTATTAAGGTAATGACAAAAAGTTTTGACTTCGAAATAAACAAAATATGTTCGAATCATGACCTTATATACTAAAGCAGGCTGTTACTATTAGTGATCTTTAAAGCGTTTGATTTTCACTGAAACTTAAAATTCATCATTCAATCCAACGATTAAAATGGCAGCTTCGTGAGAAAGCATGAAATAGAAATAGTTTTCAGAAGAAACTTATATGTATTGCTTTAAAAATAAATCACCAATCCAGGACCGTGTCTAGTCCAGCGTTGGGAAATGTATCACTGCACGTCACAGGCACGTTTACAGCTATAGCAAGCTGTTTCACGGTTAAGAATTTGCAAATACGTGGATTACATTTAAACAGTCTCGATAGCTATCTGAGCTTTTAAATAAAAAGTTCACGTCAGATCTAATAAAGATATAACAACAAAATTTTGTCTAATGTAATTTATCAAAATATTTTTGAATTTTAAAACTGGTGTGAAATATTAAATTCAACTACAATTTTCACCTTCCAATCAATTATTGGATCTCATTCAATCAAGAATTTAATTTCTAAATATCTTTAATATACAGGTTCAAAGAAAAACGGACCACCCAGTATGCCGTTTTCATCATATATTGAACTAAAGGTTAGCAGTTTACAGCAAATAATATCTAATAACAGATTTAATCTCTAATAACTTTATAAAGAGTCTTCAACATATTCAATCGAACCAACTTCAATATTTACAACGACAGAATTAATTTCTCTCTAAGAATTTCAAACCTCGTGAAGATTAATGCTCGCTTAAAACTTTCACTATTCTAGCTCTATTCGAATCCAAATTATGAGCAAATAAAATTTCGTGTCCATAATGTTAAAGTAAAATTTCGAAATATTATTGATATCACGAGAAACAGTGTAGTTATAGACCTGGAACATTCTTGTGATAATAATATGAGGTTTTCAACACATTTTAGCACCATACTTATCATTTAATTTTGAAAAACAACTCAGCTAAAATTTCACAGAATCAATGCAGAATGTAATTTTATGCGGCCATGTAAAATCTCAGCATTTTCCGATGAGCAGTTTTTCCATTACAAAAATTTTTCTCTATTGATGCTGAAATGATGCATCGAATGCGGCATTCACAAATTTTAAAAAGTGAACATCTTTCATCATTTCTTTGAATTGAATACTAAACATTTATTTGGCATATTAAACATTTTTTTCTTTCACGCTGATGTATAAAAATGTATGAACATCACAGCATAACGTTTTGATGGTGATTGCACTATTCATGAAAGATACTATTTGAGCATTTTCATTCAGTCGGAAACAAAAAAATCTTGTCCTCTGTATTTTATTATAATGGCTGCTTTTAATTCTGATTTAAAATCACAACTGACTGCCGCAAGTTTGAATTTTTTTCTGCGTTTCATAGAATGAAAAGTGAGAAATATACTTCCTACGAAATACTGTATGGAATTGCTGCTGAGGGAAACGGCCTTCGCGAGAAAATGGCGAAGAACCGCTAGTTTCGCAGTAGGACGGGAGAGGAATTCGCTTGATCTCCACTAGCTTTCAAATCAGCTTCGACTGAGTAATGCTTCCGAAGCTTAAAGAAATTTTTTGTACCTTTACAAGAATTATTTTTTGGAGTTTATATATATAAATCATGTTTTTAAATAGACATGTTTCAAAATTTAAGCAGAAAAGTGGAAAATCGCGAGAAATTGGCTACAAGTAATTCGAAATTCCTGAAATTAGGATATATTACAAATAAAAATAGGCTTCATCGACTACCTTCAAGGAAAAGAGTAGCGCTGTCATCGCTGTACGTAAATATGATAAGAGCAAAATATGATAAGCGCCCCTTTCCGGTCGTCTACTCTCATCCACAAAATATTTTTTTTCGTTCCAGTCGTATGTCTGTTCTCAGCCACCACATCAAAGAACCATAATGATCTCATACTATGCGGTCAAGGTTCGAGATACTTAGAATTTGAGATAATATTTTACAAATTACGTTTTAGTGTAATTACGCTTTTTCTCTTGTTAAAATATTTCATTAAAAATAACTTTAAATTGCAACCGGTAAGTTACAGAAAGAAGTGCACCGTGAAATTGAAAGTAGTATATTGAGGGCGGAACACACTAAACTAATTATTTTTGCGGCATATGTTCTCGAAGACTAGGGCTTCATATTGGAGACTGCTATGAAAGATACCACACGATGAAGAAAGATAAACTATAATTTTAACAAAAAAATTAAAAACGTATTACTGTGTTTTAAACATCTAAAGTGTAAAAATGAAATAATAAATTGTATTTTTCTTCATAATCTCGAGACCGCAAAGGGTTAAACATTTTCGAGATTGGAAAAGTGTAAAAAGGAGTTCTAGGTGACATTTGCGAGCATAATTTCATTAGAGTCCAATAGGACGACCAGTAGCAGGTCAATTAGAGTCAAGAAAGCTTAATGTCGACAGTTTCGACAAGTATTCAGGAGGTAGTGTTCTTGTAGGGGGACGAGTACCCTGAGGTGAGCGCACGGACATGTATCTGTATCCACCGGAAGTCTCAATGCTCAAAGATATTGAGACGACAAACTGGATCCTACTGTTTGCTTTTGAATATGGAGGAGTATCTTGAAGTGAGTGCAGAGACCTGTATCTGTTGCCACACTAAAATCTCAATGTTCAAAGCTATTGCTCCGACAATCTGGATCCTAGTGTTTACTTTTGTATGGGAAGGAGACCTACATCTGTTGCCACACGAAACTCTCAATGCTCAAAGATATTGAACCGAAAGACTAGATCTTTTGTTCGTCCACATGCTAGCGCAATTGACAATACCTTAATTTTTCAAGCAAATAATGCCCAACATCACATTGCTCGCCTAATGTACCAATTTCTTGTAGAAGATACTATAGTATAAAGGGAATGGCCAGCTGATATCTCCGAAGGACAAAAGTCGTGCAACTAAATCTGCTGACATCAGCTAAGTGAAGGCCATCAGCAATTAGACGAAAGCTCGAAGGTTCATACAGTTCGAATGCTGCTATCTGGGCCGTAGCTTGGATTTGAGTATGGCATAACTAGACTGTTAAAAACAACGTTTTTGAATTTTTAAATGTACGTCTTATTGTGCGTATTTTAAGAAAACAAAAAAAATGCCACAGCAACACGCAATCATAAAAATGCTGCGTAATTATTTGCTTTTCAAACTACAAATATTCTTCTCCTGTGTCATTCTGTCGCTTCCCAAGAGATCCCCAATACAAGCAAAAGTGGATTTCCGCTATACAGCTTGAAACCCTCGAGCCGAAAAAGAGTGAAGAGTGAGTATAATTTTCCATTTTTTCCCCTCTTAGAAAAAAGTTCCAATGATTTTGCATATTTTATAGTTTATTATTTGTTTAAGGCATTATTGTTTACTCTTTTCTTAAATGCACAGAAAAGTTAATTTAGATTTATTAAGATATATAGTTCCGAAACAAAACTGTATGAAAATATTATTCAATAGCAATTAGGCAGCCTAAAATAGTATGAAAAGTGTTATTGCATCAGTTATAATTAAATAGTAATAACTAACTTAATTGAAAAAATATCTATCTTAAATATTTAATCTAATTTCGCATTATTGGTTTTATACTTAAATCCCACTGCAAAATTGCGTCAAGTCGTTAGAATACCTTATAAAATAAAGACACCAGCTTTGGGCTGTAGTATTAAGAAATTTCTGGAATGGAAAAGAATCATGCAATTATAAACCTTCCAGCGGGCGTGCCTGAGAAAATTTTTCGACAAACGGGATTTCCCATACCCTGTTCTCAAATTCGAAGTCCAAACTGTCTGAAGATCATCACTTTTCGTTCATGCGACTCCTCTCTTCAGGATAAAATGGGTTTATCAGAGTTTCAAGGTGATATACTGTTTTATGCTTCTGTCGTGAAATATTTGCCTAGCGCCCGCTCGTGTAATTAAGTAATTTTTTCACGTCTTAACCTTTCAGTTTGGTAATTATATATCCAGTGAGCATTACGGAGATTTAATATTTCATTTTACATAGCCAATGAATTATTAATATGTAATAAACCTGTTAATAATCCACCAAGCCGAAGAATTTTCTTACAAAACTTAATCTTCAGTCTTATGAAAGGAAAACCTCTCTACTCGAGCCCTAAAAATTTGATCATCGCCATATGACATTACCATGTCTTGAAGTCTAAATTATACACCAAAACCTGAAAAAGGAAGTGAACAGCAACCAACAATAAGAAGAAGAGCTTGTGGGTTATGTTTGAAAGAAAGAAAAGAGTCAGCAAAATCCAAGCAATATATATATAGTAAACTTGTAAGCGTCACTATCTAGCAAAAGTTCAAACATTCGAATGCAAGGAAAGTGATTAGAAACTAAGAAGAGAGTCTTTGTTGTACAAACTTAGCTTACATTATATTTTTTATTATATATTGCTTAATACATTTTTCATGAAATAATATTATTAAATCTCATTACTTTCTCTGATTTCAGAATAATTTTATATTTTTCAAATAATACTAAAATTTTCTTGATGAAAAAATTTTGTTTTCTTACGTGTCTCTTATTATTATTATGAAATAACTTACAACTGCCATAGTAAAAATGAATCAAATTATTGTGTCGTAAAAAGTACGACACTCGGCTGATAGTGTAAAAAATTATAGCGCGCCCGTTCGAAATTTAAGTTTAGTTTCGCAGATAACACGATATGTAATAACTTTTCTTGTAAGAATTATATCCAATACGACGGTTGATCGAAAAGTCTTTCAAATAGTTAAATACAAAAATGAAGTACAATTCGGGATAATCTATATTTATTTTTAAGCGAAGTCTTCCTTTAAGTTTATACACTTCTTCCATTGATGTTCGAGACTTTCTACTTCATCCATGTTGTATGATTTATCTAACTTTCCATAGCAAGCATTTGTCCCGGCAGTCACCTCATCGTTCGATGTAAATTACATTCCAGTCAGCCATTTTCTCATATGTGGGAAGAAGTTGTAATCCGAAGTACCCAAATCTCGGAAACAGGAAGCATGCGGAAGAGCTTGATAGCGAAAATCATGCCATCTGCTTCTGGTGACCTTCATTTTGCAGAACTGTGAGCTGGTGAAAATCGTGGTTTAAAAAGAATCTTGTTTTATACTAAATGAGATTTTTTCTATTAATTCTATGAATAAATAATGCAGGGAAAAATCATAATATAGGCTGGGGATTGTTTTCCCTTTTTTCAAATTTCTTGAAGGACTTTGGCTCTAATATTTCCAACTGAAGGAGCGGTTTACGAATTTTAGCGAGCATATTATCCGTTTGTAACCCAATGTTTATTTACTACTTTGTCTCAAGCTGATAAAGTAAATCCCAATTTCATCTTCTGTTAAAAAAATATTCTAGTGTGGTGATTCTGAAACGTAATAAAGCAGTCGGGATTTTTGTACACATAACAACCAAACTATCATTCATGCAGAATTTACAGATATATAATAGGGGAAGACAGAAGAATTTGGATCATCTGGACAGCGTTTAATGTTCAGTGATAGAAAATAATTTTAAATAAAAACAAGTAGGTAAATTTTTGTAGTATAATTATCTTCAAAAGAATGTAATTATTTTTTATGAAATAAAATTTAATGTAGGGGGGAAAACCAGCTATAAAATTATGTCATCGGTCCATTTAAGGAAACTGCCTTCCCAAATTGGACCACTGATTTCCCAGTTTTGGCAACCAATTTCTTTATGAAAAACGTAAACTAAAATATTTTTGAGTCTCAAATTCCCATCAGCTCATAATGTATTCATTTTATGCACTATTTCAGTTCATTTTTTTCTTTTTTCCTCACTTTGCTCTTTTTGAACTAGCATTCGATGCCATTAATGTCCTTTTGTGATTTCTTTTATATTTTCTTTCGCTTATTCACTTCCAATTTATGAGGAATATCAGTGATTATAACTACTTTTTGGCCATTCCTCTAGTTCGAGACTGTAGTAATATTGATTTAAAAGGTACAATTTTTAGACAACTGTTTGTTTTGATCAAGAACAGAAAAATATTCCCCTAAACTTTCATTTAAACTATGTTTAAAAAATTATCATAGCAAATAGTAGCCAAACATGTTTCCTATTCAAAGATATAAGAAAGTTAGTTTTCCTTGTTACTTCCTTTAATTCAGAGTAAGGACAAACAATCTTTTCTTAAAATATTTAAATGTTGATCTCCAAATCCAAACACTTGTTCTCAAACTCTGACCACCTAGTGCTTTCTTTTAAAAAGGATTTCAAAACTATATTTACACGCTTCAAAATAAGTTGTATATCTTTCAATAACACTGGGGAACAAAATGCCTTTTTCATTTACAAAGGTAATTTAATAGCTTTTAGGGTATCTTGTGGCTGATGATTTTAAGAATAATTTTCTATTTGCTGAATTTATTACAGCTTTTTAAATAATACATATTATAAAAATTCCAGTCGTGTGTGCGGTAGGGTGGGTCGTAGCGCTGTACAATTTCAATGATATCTACCGCTACGGCTTGAGCCTTACAATTTGTAAAAAGTGACGAAATTAGTCTGTTTTTCATTAATTATTATACTTTTTAAAAATTATCTGAAGTTAAGTACTTAAGAGTATTCATATCTTGATCACAACATATTGTACGTAGCAGAAAACAAACATAATCGGACTAAAGTAACTGCATAAAACGAATGAAATTATAATCAATCGAAATTTTAGATACAAACCTTAAGAATGAATTGAATAACAACAAAAATAGTATCGCCATGGGCTTGGATTTTGTCCCAGACAGGTGAATGTAGCCAGAACTTACGCACAAAATATTCGAATCCCAATTACGTTTTGATTTGCTCACAGCAAATGACGCATTCTTCATTATCGAAGTTCTCTGGGTCCAGATTGTCATCAGCGTCAGGTAAGAGAAATTCTACTGAATGAGTTGAGTCTTCAGATTCAGTTAATTATAAGTCGAGGTGTCGCTTAACTACTTTCTTCATTTTTTCTAAAAATTTTTACAAGTCTGTTGCGTTTAGTTTTATTAACTTCAGCCACCTTCAACTGTCACAGCTTTTGTTTATCTTCTTTTTTATGTTTCTCTTTTTTACTGAGATGCTAATTTTTCACGGGAGTTCTAGTAAGGTGCATGAAAGGCATGTAGCAGGACGAGCTCATGAATTAGCGTTTAGAGGTTCGTCATCTTACCCTCCAGCCAATTCGTTAACTTACCGGAATTCACATTTTTATTTAAACAAAACATTGGAAGACATCATCTCATTAAACATTTAAAATATCACATCATTGAACACTTTTTGTTGATGTCTTTACGAATATCACATATTTAAATGAAAAATATTTACTCCCCGAAAGCTATCCCTTAACAAACAGCAACCAAAATTTGGGTAAGAAGAACTGAAAACCACAATACCGCTTACTGTGAATCACACTATCAACCAGGTGGAATCTTTTGGTGTAACACGGGTAGCTGGTTGCTACCCATCATTATCAACGGCAGTTTTTGAGAAAAATCCAATTCGTCATCTTACACTCTTCGTTGTCTTACCCGAAAATTCCATATTACTAAGAATACTATATTTTTGAATGTTCAGGTGTAACTTGTTGTCTGCGCACCGCTTAGTAAGATAAGCAAGATCTCTTTGTAAAAGAACAGCGTCTAAATTGGAACGTATTGAACTAAACAATTTCAAATCCTTAGCAAATAAAAGAAACTCAGAGTACTAAAAAACAAAAGTAAGGTCATTAATGAATAAAATAAAAAGCATAAGTCCAAGATTAGAGCCCTGTGGGACACTGTAATTTCTAGAAAACTTAAGTGAAACAGCATAATTAAAAAAAGATAGATTGCCCAATTACATAAAAAAGAATGAAGCTAATCAGTCAGGTTTACATGAAAACCAATACCATGTAACGTATTTAAAAGAATACCGACACACACATCGATAGAGTCAAAGGCCTTAGAAAAATCGGCGTAAATGACATCAAGTTGTGAGTCAATTTCAAATGAAGAAATAATCTTATTTGTCAAGCAGATTAAATTAGAGGATGATGATCATTTGGGAATGAATCCGTGTTGAGATGAAGAAATTAGGTTTTAAACTCGGTGGAAAAGAATTTTAGATTACACTACTAAAGTCTTAGACATAGTACTTAAAATAGTAATGTGTCAATAATATTTAAAATCCTGTGCATCGCCTTTTTTAAAAACAGGAATAATCCTTCCAGATATGAGGGAATACATTTGTTCTCAACGACATGTTGCACAAAATAAGAAGAGGATAAATGAAAAACTCTGCGCATCCCTTAAGAATAAAAGAAGGAATTTTATCCTCACCAACAGTTAGAGACGATTTTAACTCCCTGATCGCACATCATCATAAATACCGCTGTCGAATTTCACAAGATCACCGACACAGCTGATCTAGAAATCGTCATTTTTGTCATAGACTGTGGTAAGCTTGAGAACATATTTAAAAAGCAAAAGCATTTGCTATATTGCCATCATTTTCTTAACGCACGTTATTTTAGTATAAACGTTTAGGTGAATTTATGTTTTTATTTTTAAAATAAAACCAAACTTTTTTAGGATTCGAAATTAGATTATTTTTCGTGAGATACAGATACGTGTTATTATCCTTTTGAATATTATACTTAACAGAAGAGCTTAAAGTTCTAAATTCATAAGCTGAAGGAGGGTTTTCACCTTTTTAAGCTAACCTACGGCCAATTATTTCTTTTTTAACAATCTCCTAGTTTCAATTGAGTGTGAGAAGGGAGGATAGTCACATTAATCTTATTGATGTGTGCAAGCACAAAACGTATGGAAACTGCCAGAGCAGGGTCATGTTTGTCCTCGGGAACCAAAGGACTATCACTGTACCAGACAGAAATATGACTAAAATTAATATCAGTTAAGATAAAACCAAGAAATGTATCCTTAAAATTAAAGGTATTGCTAAATTATCTTAAATTATAAAGATTTATAAAATTGGATAATTCATTTACAATTGGGTTCTGTAATCACCAAACTCTACATATATAGATAAATTAAAATCACCACAGATGAACATATAATCAACAAATCCAAATCTTTCAAAACAATAAAAAAATTCTACATACATGTAGGAACGAGAGTAAGGTGGAAAATAAACAACATAAACAAGCATTTTCCTGTTGCGATTTAATTTATTGAAATCCAGACAGCCTCGAAATGCAATCTAGAAAATCCAAAATACACGGAGAAAAACACTTTTTTTATAACCATAAGAAAACCTCCACCAAGTTTGCAATAATTAGATGAGGAACCACGGTCCCTTCGGAATACCAGGTATCTATCGTCAAGAAGTTCCAAGGAATCCATATATTCAGAACGTCATGTCTCGGTAATTGAAATAACATCTTGATCGTCAGAACCACAGAACTGAAAAAATCAGCAGGTTTTAGTGCGATGACCACGTATGTTTTGATAAGACAAAGAAAGTCAATTCGAGACTGTGGGCGTAGCTGAATTCGAATCAGAAAGATTGTTGATGTTTCCCATAGTTTTTCTCTGGTACTTCAAAAACCTATTTTACACCAGAGCCAATTTTGTTTTTTTAAGGTCCTGATATATATGGCTGATAGGTGTGTAGGCCGAAGCAATAACACCACACTGATGATTCTGCTTTAATGTTGTTGGCCGAGCAACCCCCAAGCAACTTAAGAAGATAGAGTTCCGAATACAGAACATTCTTTTGTTCAACGAGATCGCGTGCTTGCACGAATTGAAAAGAAAATGAAAATAAAAATGAGTTCGTCGTGAGAGACAAAAATGAGAATAAATTATTTCCGAAAATGGGACATTTTTAAAGTTAGAGAGAGATTATCTAGATTATGATTGGAAAAAAACCAGCAGCATTTTCATAAAACAACCAGCAAGACAGCATTTCAAATTCGTCCCGACAACTAATTTTTTTCGAACGAAGCAAAATAATAAAATATTGGTGAAAGGAGAGACTCTTCATAGTTCTGACAGGTGAGAGATAATCAGTTCTGAAGAGAAGGAAGAATGTCACGACCAGAAAGCTCGGAGTCGTGATTCCAGGCTAAATCGTGAACCCTCTAAAACTCTCTCATATTGTACAAAATTACAAACGATGTATTCTGAACCAAATTGAGAGAGTATTAACAAATAGATTTTATGCAGAAATATTTTACAATCAGAAGTTCAAGGACGGGAATAGTGGGAAGAATATTCTGAAGGAAGATATAGAGAATATTTAATGCGACCTTGCAGAAAATGTGGCTATGAGAATATGATATTTTTTCGATTGAATCTCTATTTATGGTAAAAATATTTACCACTTTTTCAAATAATATTTTGCAAAAATTATGTTTTGTGTTTTCAATCAAATTTACGCGTTTTTTTGCATTTGAGATTGCTGCGAAAGGAAAAATCTCCAAAAGGAAAAGTTTAAATAACTGCCGCCCTGATTCATTACCATAACTTTTATACTGTATCACCCTGCCCAAATGCCGTCGGGTTTCATAGGCCTGCTTCCATAACAAAACGCATAGGAAATTACATTTTTTTTAATAGGAAACATTTGTGGTGATGGTGTACAGAGTATGAAGTATTAGAAAAATTATTTTCGGAAAAATCTCTTCTGGGCTGTGCATTTAAATGAAAAAGATCAATGATTGCTTGTACTTCCAAAGTATTTATGAAAAGATTGACTTTACCTTCCAAAATTAACTGAATTCGTCTGTACATAGGTAATAGTACATTTCTGTCTCATAGATAAACATTTCCAAGAAATTTGAACCCATTATGCAATTTTTGCTTCATCAAAATACTCGATTAGTCTTATAACGATGTTGTGTGAAAGTTCTCATATTTTTGAGAAGTTCCATTTTACACTATTTTTTAATTGAAGCCATCTTACCGTTTGCTACAACATTTCAACTCCAGACTTCTAAATTCAAAAATATAGGATCAATTGTCTAATTCTTTTCAGAATTCGATTTATGATCCGTAGTTCAAGATCATCAATTTCTTTATTTTCGTCAGTAATCGATTCTTAATTTGTTAATATTTCAGATAATAGCGTTGCTAGTCTTTCCATTTCATATTTGTAATTCGAAAAGAGATAAATTGTCTCAATCCATCTGTTCTATTTATCATCCAACATTATCGGCTTGTGATAACAAATGAGGAGAAATTCTTGAAATACTTGTGGTCAGCAAGTAAATGACCTTTAAAGCAGCTACTGTGAATCTGGAAGGTGTTCGTTGAGGGGTTAATTTTCTGTACTAAATTCTTGCTGCCTCCCGGGTTAAAAGAAGCAAAATGTCATATAATGTTTCGACGCTGTAGATATAAACATTAAGATTCTCAGGCATTATTAACCCTATGAGCGCTGAAAACGCCTTTTTAAGTAAAAAAAATCTACTCCGGCTTCCGTAGAAACGTGTTTTTTCTTATCTTTCGGTCGCATTGAGGATGGGAACAACCGGTTTCTTCCTGGTTTGAATTTTGCAGTCGTAAGCGGCAAATATGTGTTTTCTCGCCTCTGCTTTCCCCTCCATTGATGACTTGGATGACAGTGACAGATTCGTGGTAATAAGTTTTACAATAGACGGGCTCGCAGGTGGTAGGAAGGAACGTTTTCGGCAACAATTGAATTCCTTATTTTTAAAACGAATGGCAAGGTAGGGAAGTTTTCATGAAGCTTTTCGGAAACTTCTGGAAGAAAATCTTTCTCAGATTCTTATTATGGCGTAAAAATGATTATAAGCTTTTCTTTCCATAAACAAAAAAAAAATGCTTGTGAAGAGTTACCCCTGAATGAACCTCTAAATTGATTATCTTAGCAATTTTAGCAAACATTCCGCATAACACCTTGAGAAGGTGTTTATTCCTGAAAACGCATGAATAATTTGAAATAAATAACAGATTTCTGTTTTTTTATTATTCTGCCAATTTTTCAAAGAAAAGAACCATATAGAAAAGAAATGTAATAAGTTTTGACTGGGTTTCTAGTCCTATTTCTTAGAAATAGGACTAAAAACTCAGGTATAATTTCTTACGCAGAATAA
>BGPR01024066.1:0-23627 GCA_013235015.1 Araneus ventricosus | reverse complement strand
CACACTCGAGCTCTCCTGGTTAACCATCCGGGGTTCAAGTGAATGGAGGTCATCACGACAGCAAACGTAAGCTGAGGGCGGAGTCCTAACAGCCATCACCGGCCACGGCCCAACGCCTCCCGCAGGAAGTACGTTCCGTCATCGAAGTTAACAGATTGCTATACTCAGGGTTACTATATTATAATACATTACTATACTCACTAGGGAAGCGAGAAACCGCTTATTTATCCGGTGGTTTCTCATCCACGTTCTTGTTGTGTCCTTCTGTGAGATGCGCATCGAATTCGGAAAAATGTAAAAAGTTCATAAGTCACGATTTCTCAATTTCAGGAAGTGATTATGAAGTCAACGCTACGTCACAATCACAAGAGAAACATAACTGTCCATCCAGCCTCTAACTTTCCTTTCAACTTATGTAAAACTAACGCGGGCCACTTCTAACAATCAGCCCCAATAAAAAGAAACAGTTGACTGAATCAATAGCTTTTAGTTACGCAACTCGTCGAAAAAAGAAATAACGATTTTTCACTTTCAAGAAGTGATCATGAGGCCAGATTACGACAAGTCCAATCACAAGATAAACTTAACGATCCATCTAGCGCCTAACCGGTCTTGTTGTGGCATCATATAATATTACACCGCGTGTAAAAACTTTTAAGGCCAGAAAAACGTTCGTAATGCTCGATAAATTAATAACCAGATGATAGAAATTGTGTTTTAGTATTAGCATTAAGCTAAATTGCTAACAAAAAGAATGAAATGCCAAGTGAAAGAAAATCAAGATAAACTGTAGATGTCAAGGGAAAAAATGACAGACCCCTCTACGACAAACCCGCGTTCTATAGCTTAGCAGATATTAAACCGAAGTAAATTGTGAGTTCAGTTATTTCAGACTAGCCGCCTTCGTCGATCAGTTTGTTTGCCCGGAATTTTATTTCAATTGCATCATTTTATATTCATGTGCCCTTAACAAAGTAATTTTAAATTTCAGTTTATTGTAGACCCATGTTCTTTTTGTTGCCCTGCACCTGTTCTGTTCATTGTGTACATAAAAGACCCTACGGAGCAAATTATGTTATGCAACATCTAATTGCACGTTGTCGGCACTATCTCCACCTTCCTCATTCGTTTTGCAAAATATGCATTCGATTTTAACAGTAAAATGGCGCAGCGTATTTTATGGCCCGCAGCATGTTAGCTGGATTAAAACATGTTGAAAAAAGAATGAAAGCATAGCAACCATAATCTTTCAGCTTATTGGATTTATTTCTTAATATACGTAATGTCTCAGACAGCTTGGTTTACAGATTCCAGAAAAATTTTGATGAAATAAAATATGAAAGCAAAATGTGTTAGGATATTACCTCAGCTTTCAAAAATGAAAGAGAGACACGCAATTAAATATTTGTTTAAACTCTGAAAACGATTTGAATTGCGTTGCAACAATGAAAAGTATTGTTGTAAACTATGCAAAAAACATTTTTTAAAATTATTAAATTTAGAGAAAAATTAGTATCTAGACTTAATTGATATCATTAAAAAAGATAAATTTTTGAACTTTCGGACGGTGTAAAAATCATTTTCGTGCTGTAATATTTTCGGAAGTTATTAAGGGAAAGCGTCGAAATATCGCTTAATTTTTAACTAATTAAAATTCTAATTAAAACATAAGAAGAAAAGCGCCCGAGGTGCATATTCCCAACCCCTAAACTGTGTTTGAGTCAAATTTCGTAGCTCTAGGTCCAGCGGTCTGCCCTATAGAGAGCCAACATACAGACACACATTCTTCTTTATTAATAGCTGAGATTGCAAAATAGATAGTGTCTATTGACAAGCCCTAATCATGTTTTAATTTAACATATTTAAAATTATAATTAAATAAATTTTGAGTTCAAAATTAAAATAAAAACAGTACAGACAATTTTAAGGCCCTCTTGAAACAACGGCTCCCCTGCGCTACAGCCCACTTGGTACAATGAGTAAAGCGGCATTGGGTCCACTTCGAAAAATGTTGGCCAACAGTTTATTTATTTATAGTTTTTAAGAATATAAGGATTTATATTTAAGAGAGAAAAGTAGTCCTTTTAAATTCTTAACTTTAATATTCCGCTTGCCCTACCTACCCCACACTAGTTACGTCACTGAATTGAGTAGAAAGTAGATTGCATTCTGGCATTTGGGAGAAGTTAGTCCAGTCGGCCCTGATCATGGTGCTACCCATAGCAATTCTGTGTTGAAAAAGGACCATTCTCCATTAACTCTTCCGTTGGCTTGTTCAAATGTTTACCGGGCTACTGAAAATAGTCTTACATCCATTTTTAAAGCTAAAATTAAATATGCGACGAGCGATCCTTCTTTCATTTGTTGTTTTCATTGTTTTGAAGTAACAGGAGACAAAATTTCAACATAGGTATATTTGCTGATTGTCTCTTTTAATCTCCAGAACATAATCAATCGAGCTCATAATCCTAGCAAATCTGTAGTAACTGAGATCAATGTACTTCGGTTTGATATCCGTCAACCCCTTGCACTCTAATGTCGAGTGAGGTTAGGTTAAGTTAGGTTAACGTCCCGTTTTGAAGCAACACGAGGGCTATTTAGGGACGGACTTCGTTATTTTGAACCGCGGTCAGATGACGAGGACGACACCTGAGCTGGCACCCCCTCTCCAAACTTCCATGCCACACCAACCGGAGGTCGTTTGGCTACTACGTATTATTTAGCGTGGAACAGGCCCCGTACACGGCGGGTCTTCAGTGGAATCTGGTCCCGAGGTCGAGACCTTACCACTAGGCGACCGTGGACTCTCTATTGTCGAGTGAGATTCGACATTCTGATTGATGCATCTTTTACACATTCTTGTTAGATAGCGCTTAGCATTATAAAAACCATGTAATAGCAAAAACGCACAGATTAATTTTTAGTAGTTGAAACAAATTAATAACAAAATTTTGTACCTTCCTAAATCAATCGCAAAGAACTACAAACATTTAAGTGTATTTTATAGTTTGGTTCTGAAAAAACCACGGTATTTTCCGTATTACTTATTCAAGTCATGATTTTACGTTGAAATTGCTTAATTTTAGCATAACTTGAAATTAACATAATTTATTAAAAAATATTTTTAACACTTTTATTACATTCATGTTTTGAACAACAGTATGTTAAAGTGTGATCAAAAATAAAATATAAAATTATAACTGAAAAGTATACATCGTTTCATTGCAGATACTTAATTACTTCACGATTTCAAAACCTAGATAAAATAATAATGTATTTTAAATATTAAAAAAAGATGTATTGTGAAGTGATATTCTTCTTACACTCCCGTTCAGTGTCCCTCCTACTGTCTGTTCTGTCCCTTACCCCTACGACACCACCAAGGTCAGATGTCTGAGGCAGTGTTTTATTTACGATTACACCGCTATAAACGATGCTAAGTGTAAAAGAAATTCAAACACCATTTTTCACGTTAAATGTCAAATGAGCAATGCTTTGTAATGTGGTAAATGTGAAAAGTGTGTGGCAGTCCTTTAAGTCGTTCAAATGAACGTGAAAAGAAGTCGCTAGTGTCTCTCTCTCTCATATTTAGTAATCTCTACACATAGTTAGAACAGCTTTTGGCGATTTCCTAATATTTTCGCTTTTGGCTGCTACAACGTTTATATTTTAAAAATATAAACACAATTAAATTAAACTATTTATTTTCAGAAGAGATAAAGTTTTAAAATTTAATCTTTATTTTACTTTTCAAAGAAAATAAAGTTGTTTCTTTCTAAAAATGTTCAAAGATTAAAAATGATTTAAATTAAATTTCTCTGAATTACATGTAACAAATAAGCCGCCTAATAAACTTGGCGATTTTGATGAAACTTGGTACACATGTTACTCACGATATAACTTTAAGTACTGTAGGGGTAAATAATCCCTAGCCCAAGCCCTCGGGGTAGGGTTGGGCAAAGTCTCCGAAATACATGTAAGAAATAAGTCGACTGACCAGCTTGGTGCTTTTCATGAAAATTTTCACTTTTTAATTCGATAGGAAGTTTACTAATGAAGATATGATGAATTAAAATATTTCTGAGTTTTTAGAATACTTCTAGTTATAATTTGATATACGATGTTATGTAGTATCGTAATGCTAAGTGGTTTAATTTTTAGATTATTTAGAAAAAGTATTGTCAAGGATACTTGACCTTAAAAAGTTAGGGATACTTGACCTTATTAAAAGCTATTGCAGCTTCGATGTCGTAGCCCATGGATTCCCGACATTTTTTCTATCGCGTACCCCTTGATAAGTCTCTTTATTTTCGCGTAACCCCTACTGCCATATCCAATCCCCCCCAACCATCTCTGAATACAAAGAAGATTTTATTAATAACGTTAAGGGCTTAGGTTAGATTAAGAATAAAATGAATTGAATTAATAACGTTTGCAGGACTTATATTTGATTTTGCATTGTATTCAACTAATAAAATAGTATTAGTTTAAATATAAAATGAATGAAACCAGTATTGTAATAATTTCGTATTAACTTATAAGGATATATAATAATTTCAATGCGATCTTTGAGTGTGTATCATGGAACTGAGTTTTATAAAATTGGATTCGAATGAAAACAGATATAACTCCTTGTCTGGAGCTGTAAAAACCTAATATCAATCAATTGCTGGGTTTCCTTTTCCTTTCTTTTTTCTTATTCCGAGAGTAGGCTTTAGAACTTGCACAGCTTTCTCATTTACTTTTCACAGAAATTTGGGGAAACAAAATTCTCTAACTTTTAATCCTTTATGTTTTCCTGTTTCCGCCATTACAAATTTTGATTTTGCGTATCTCCAACTCGTCCTTTCTCGAATTCACAGGTTGGGAACCTCTGTCGTAGTCAACCGAAACACATTTTGTGGTTGGGATCAGTTTTCTGGTGTGTAGAGTTTGTTGGCAATATGGCAACTCAAATATAGAGAATAATTATGTAAAAATTGTTTCTTAATAATTATTTAATGAACAATATTCCTTTTTAATTTGATAATTTCAAACAACGCAAATAATTATTTTATTAATCTATTTTTTCCGCGCCTGAGAAAGGAAGATTTGTTTATTTATTATTTTAATGAAAATTTTTTGCTCGAATTATTTGTCATTGTTTGGTTTTATTTAACGTTTCGACATTTTTTTGAGTTTGACTTTCATTCTTGACTTGAATTTTCTCCTAAAAAATATTTTTATTCTTTTGCTTTTATTTTTCTTTAAATATTTAAAGAACCGAGTAAGTCTATTAAGTTTCTCAATTTCTTGTTTTGTACAACATTTTTAAAGATTTTTTTGCGTTTTGATGCTGTTGTGTTTATTTATTTATTTTTTATTTATCTTTTAATTTTCCAAAACCGGCAAATCTCCAACGCACTAATGACATTGCTAGGTTTCCAGTTCCATTGTTGTAATTTTTTATTTAATTAAATCAATATTTTAATTGTTTTATTAAATTTTGAAATAATTTAATTTATTAATTTTTTAAATTTAATGACTTAAATAATTTAAATTATTGATTAGGTTATATTAATAACAACTGCGTTTTATGGTGACCATTTTATTTATTTTTTAATATTATTTTCATTAATGTTACTTGACAATAAACTACTTTTTAAAATTCAGTAGTTTTAACCTTATATCTGAATTTCTCATACATACAAATTATCAAAAGAATTTAAGTACTCTTTGCATGTAGGGTCAAGTATCCCGACCTCTAGATTCAAGCATCTCTACACTGTAAAAAATATCCGTTTTTTTCCCGGACTTTTTCAGTATATTTGACGGTTTAAAGCTGTTTTGTTGACAAAACGGTTTTTCACCGTTTTCCGCTCCAGCCATAAACGGTTTAAAACCATCAGTTCAAATTCTATTTTTCGTCATACGGTATTGCTTTCCGTACGATAACTTTCCCTTTTCTTAAATGTAATTTTATTGCATTCATTTCATGTTTTTAATAGGGTTCCATCTCCGCTATTGTTTACACATGTTGCAATAACCTGTTGTCACTCATGAAAGCTAACCTTAAAACACGTGTTCTGGCAATAGTTGATTTTTACACCACTAGGTGGCGCCACTAGAGCTATAGTGACTTTAAAACTCAAATATATTACTTTTACTTCATTTTATGAAGTCTCCGGTGGTCTAGTGGTCAGAACGGCTGCCTTTTATTTCGATGAGAGCGGTTTCGATCCCCGGCTCGGAGGAGTTTAAAGTTTTGTCACCATTTTGCATCGAAATCGTCCAAGTAAGTTCAATTAAGAATTATATTAATTAAACTAATTGAAATTAATAATTAAGCCTTGATTAATTAATATTCCTAATTGATAATACACATCAGCACATTTCAACTCGAACAGAAGGAGAAAATCAACTCAACTCAGTCGATGACGTCACTTACTTCGATGACTTAATTTTTACGGAGAAAACTTAATTTCATACGGTAAAAAACCGTTGTGACTACGGATTTACTTCGTAACTTTTACGGGAAAAACTTGCTCCTGTATGGTAAAAAACCGTTGTGCCTACGGATTTACTTCGTAACTTTTACGGTTTTGCACAACCAACCCAGCTGCCAGTTTAAAACCGTAAATTTTACGGGATTTTTTTACAGTGTAGCTTAGGATCAAGTATCCTTAAGGTTAGCAATACTTTAATTTTTGGAATTTCATGAAATATACTTATTTTATGATCAAATGAGATATCACTTTAGCATAAGTTCATTTGTCATTTTTAAAAGCAAATCCTTTTATGATGATAGCATTTCAAATATTCGAGTATTATAAGAAAAAGTAAAAGTAGAATCAAGTATCCCTAGTTTCTCCTATAAACGAAGCACTTCATCGTTACAATGAATACGAATGAATCGGAACTGTGAAGAAACGACGAATAAATGTAAACGACGTATAAACGGCGTTTACTGTATATGAAGACTTCTGTTTTCAGCGTACGGGAAAGAAGGCTAAGTTAAATTATGTTTTAACCCTCCTGGAGGCGGAAACGTCTTTTTTCGTTTTCCAGGTTTAGTTCGAAAGCAGATCATTCGTATTTAGCTGTATATTTTCTTAAACATTCATAGAAAAAATATTTTTAAGATTAAAGTGATGTAATTAAACACAAAAAAGATATGCTCATTCACTTTAAAAGCTTTGTTTTCCCACCTAAATGCTAAGGGTCAAAATAATTGAGAGCTCGGAGGGTTAAAAAAAGTGAGCCAAAACCCACATAACATGCTAAGACGCACCCTTTAGATTCGAAAATTTTCGAATAAAGCTCGTTATTTTAGAGAACTCCTTTATTCTCTTAGGTTTATTTCTTTCAGAAAATATATCTAAAATAAGAAACATTTCAGAGGGAAAAAAAATAGTTATTTTTTATAGAACAAGTTATTCGTTTTAAAATAGATTGTGAATCGTTTAGAAAAAGTGATAGAAAATTATTAAAAGCAATTTATCGAAACATTCGTATTATATTTCGTTGGAATATTTGTAATTGCTTTGAGGCGGATTCCTTATAAAAATACTACCTAATGCAAAAATTTTCACCAGAAAAATTTATGAAAATTTCTGTTAGTAATGTTTAGTATATCTTAAATAATGCGTTTTGTGATCTTACACTAACTTGATATATTTTCGTTGCTTTTAAATCTGTTAATATTCGTATCGATTATTGATTATACAATAATTTTTTATTGATGTAAATTCAAAATCTTTTTCCTCATGAAAAAATTGAATTGCACCACCATATAAGTTTCATAGCAAAAAATGTTCCATGATAATCGATTCTTCATGGACGACATGTAAAATAAATTTACAATTATCCAGTTTAAATAAACACACTAGGTTCTTAAAGAATGATAACAAAGGTGAAAGAAACCAAACTATTTTATTGATCGTAACAGCTATTACAAAAACTGAACAGAAAGTTCTTGTAAAATAAAATGCAAGAAATTGAAACATTTGATAAAAGAACTGCAGAAAAATTAGATATTTTGATGTGCGGAGGAATTCAAGTCACATAACTTGAATAGTATTACAGTTATTAATATTTGAGATTTTAAGTAGACAAGGGAATGGACAAAACTGTTACAGGAGGTATCAGATGGACAATGGGAAGATCTTTAGTTACAGTTTCCATCATTTTCAGCAGCGGCAGGAGCAACCAGTATTAACCAACAAGAGGAAGGTAGAAACTGAAAGCATGAAGGCGTCGCGTTGAAATGTTTCCTACATTTCTAAAATCGTGCAGGCTTTGGAGATATAATAAAATGGCTTCTTATACTGTTAGGAGGAGGTTGGATAGAAGAAAATCTTGAACGTCCTAAGAAGTCATTTAACTCCTCGCTTCATTTCTGCCCATTTGCAGTGCTCATCCCACTACAGAAGCAGGGAGGAACAAGAGCACACAATGCGTAGATACACATAATCAAATACAGAGATATAGGTGGTGTAATTCATCTTGTTTCAAAGACACGACAACAACAGAAAGAGAAGAGTAAGATCTTATTGCATCAAATCGAGAAATGTTTCTAAGAAACTGAAGGCTTCGGCGATACCAAACGGAATGAAGATTCTTCACAAGCAGCTAGAAACAGGATTCCAGGAGGTCTTTAACGTCCAGATGAAGTCATTTTGAATCAGAGCTCCAATTCCCACATCTGTAATCCTCAGCCAACTACAGTGGGAGGCCGGAAAATTTAATTTATAGTCTGGGATGAAGGAAAAGTATGACCAACACTCGATTACATCAAAGGGCGGAATATACCTCTCATTTGTAAAGGTATAAAAGCTTCTACCAAAGGAAAGAATATAATTTCTTCTCAGAAACATAAAAGGAGGCAGGATCTCGGTAGAAATTGAATGACCATACGAAGTCGTTTAAGTCAGAGCTTCAACTCCACATCACTAGTAGTAAACTCACCGCAGTCGAAGGGAGAATCATCCGCAATTTAATCCTGGTATTAGCAGCAAGTGGAGAGCAGCAAATAATTCCACCAAGATGTTGAAAATTTTTGGTCATTTCGAAAACGTTGTGTCTTCCGCAAAACCAACAGAACAGATTTCCGTCTTAGTCAATCAGGAGGAGACCGGGTAAAAGAATATCTTTACTGCCCATATGGAGTCAATCAGTTCAGTGTTTCAGTTCCCCCCAAATGCAGTGCTCAGCCCACTGCCATGGAAGGAAGAAATATCCTCAAGTTTCACCCCGACATCCACATCTAATGGTGAAGAGTAATGAATTTCTTCAATGAGTAGAAGTTCTTCGTTCGTTTCCGTAAACCTAGAAGCTTCGAAAATTGCATCAAAATAGAGTGATTTCCTCATGAATCAGGCGGTGTATTATTGAGACAGATGTTTTATATCCAGGTACAATAATTTGAGCCAGCGTTTCAGTTTCCCCCACATGCGGTGCTCAGCCCACTGCTGTGGAGGGAAGAAATATCCTCAAGTTTCACTCCGACATCCACATCTAATGGTGAAGAGTAATGGATTTCACCAATGAGTAGAAGTTCTTCGTTCGTTTTCATGAACCTAGAAGCTTCGAAGATGGCATCGAAATAGAGTGTTTTCCTTATGAATCAGGCGGATGTATTATTGAGACAGATGTTTTGTGTCCAGGTACAATAATTTGAGTCAGCGTTTCAGTTTCCCCCACATGCGGTGCTGAGCCCACTGCAGTGGAAGGCAGAAATAACATCAATCTAGAGTCCGACATCAAATTTTGAACAGTAGTTGGCCAAATCAATTCGCCGAAATGTTTCGCTCATTTTTGAAACCGTAGAATCTTGGTCGATGGTATTAAAAAGGAGTTTCTTCTTAGTCAGTCGATTGAAGAAGATCTTTTATAACCATATAAATTCAATTGAGTCAGCGCTTCAGTTCCCACATCTGCAGTGCTCATCCCACCACAGTAGCAGGAAGAAATATCAGCAATCCTTTGTTACGAAAGCTGTCATAATTACTGACCGACGTCTTCGTTTGAGAACAATAGTCACAAATCTTGAAGTCAGCAAATCAAAATAAATCATTTTTACATTTTTAGCACAAAGAAAATGAAAGTTAATGCGAATCCGCAGTTGTAAAGAATAAAAGCAATCAAAATAAATATAAGAAATGCATAACAAAACATATATACAATTTCACAACTGAAGAATATCATCCGATCATTTCTATATGGAGAAAGATCTCAACTTTTTAACATGATATTCTCTGTGCTTTTGAACCCATTCTTGGCAACGAATCTTGTAGTCCATTGGGGACTGTGGCACATTATTCATTGGATCATCAGATGGATTTAGAATGTAAGTGGAAGCATCAGCAACGCAATCATCGAAGAATGGATTTGAGGATATTAAGGGAATCCATGACTCTCCCGTTTTCATCAACAGAAATTTTTCGTTTTTGTCCAAAAAAGGATTTTGCAAGTCTTCCATTAATTCACCCCCCAAAAATGGGTTAGGAATCAATCCATCGGCATTAGAATAAGGGTTGATGGATATATTTGCGAATGGATTTGTGTCCACTACAGGACTTTGCCGCATTTCATTTTGATCAGAAAAGTCATCGGTATTTACCTGAGTAGAAGCATCCTTCTTCTTTTCACGACGAATCCACGGCAATGGGAAACAACAGGCAAATAAATTCTTAGCCATCATCTTTATCAACAAATCGCTTTTTTCGGAGATCCTTACACCAATTACAATTAATCCTTACACAAACACAAAGTTTCGGATTAAAATTAACAACTGATCTGACAGTTGAAGCGATACTGTGGCAAAATATAACAATAAAGCTTTTGTTGATGAACAGATTATAAGAATGAGTTCATTGTTTCTTATTGCTGAAAGATAAAAATATTTTCTCTAGCTAACAGTGATCATTTTGTTATAATGTAATGTCAACAATAACGCAGATAAAAATCGACCTATCCAATTTGTTTTAAAAGTTTCCAAGAAAAAATCATTTAAATAATTTTAAAAACAAGTTTTACAGCTTAATTTAAAAATTTTCATCTATTCAAAAATGTTCCTTTGGTCTATTTAAAACTGACGTACTCCATTGCTACATTTCTTTGTTCTTGAATATAAAAACGGAATTAATATACATTACATTGACAAAGTATATACCGTACAACCCCATTTAACAGAACAAGAGGGGGAGGGGTAGCCGTTTCGGATAACGTTTTATTCGGTTAATTCATGAACAGAACATCTATAACTGTATTGAATCTAATTGCAATACGAAGTTCTAAAATGTTTTAAGTGTAAAACGAATCCAAAATTCTCTTTTTAGGCTAAACTGTTGTTATTTTTTGAAGATAAACCAAACCTAGGCACAGGTAAATAATATCATAATTAATATTGTTAATACCCATTTATTTGAAATTTAGAACTATAAATGTAATCACTGTCCTTTTTAGGGATATCGTTAGAAACAACTCTCTCCTTCGCGATTATTTTCGTGGAGTACAGTACTCTTCTTTATGGATTTGCGATTTCAAAAGCATTTCTGATGACACGGGTTTCGGTTAACTCGAGTTAGTTTAACCGGTGTTTTACTTTAATTAAGTATTTCATAGAATATCTAGTTAATTCATGAAATAACTCATTGAGGCCATCTAAAGTGTGAAACTCACTTGTATTGTACTTGTAAGAGCAAAACTCACTTTTATAGTCTAACTAGTTATTTCAAACAATAATGATCTACATCCCGTTAAATTGCAAAATAACAGGCAGGATACATCCTACTTGTTAATGTTAGCTACTCTATTCTGATACAAAGTGTGATTTTGATTTATCTTGCATATTGTGTAAATAAAGTTAAATTGCTTATTTTACACATTCCGCGTCTATCCGTATTTAATTTAATGAATCATTAGTTGTTTCAAAGATTAACTAGTTAAAGTGCGGAATTATTCATTTATTTCTCTAAATCAATCGATCAGTTATTTCATGAGATAACTATATATTCACTGAAATAACTGAGGTGTTAAACTGATAACTTAACACTTAAAGGTGTTATATTTTTATTTGCATTTTTATTTATCCACACTTCTTATCCCGTAAGGCGAGGGGGACACCGAGAGTACGTGTACGAGAAGCCTCCGGATAAGGAGGTTGGTTCTCTCTTCCCTAATAGGAATAGTAACGGTGTGTTGTTGAGTTGCCTCCACTCCGATGACGGGACGTACCTCTGCGTAAGCAGTTGGACCGAAGCCGGCGATGGCGAATAGAACTGCACAATCCGTTTTCGTATTAACGTCGTGACGTCGTCATTCGTATGACCCCGGATGCCTGGGCAAGGTGCTCATTTCTTCATTTTATATTGTTATAAAAACTCATTTTAAAACGTAAACGCACTATTTCAAGTGCATTTCTAGAAAATGTAATTAATTAAAATTTTGATACTATTCCTACATTTATAAACATACATATACTACATAGTACGCAATGTTATAAGTAGTAAAAACTAACTTTTGATTTCTAAGCCCTAGGAAACGTTTTCATAAAAGATGTGAGCCTTGAGAAAGTAACGCGTGCATCATTTTAAACATGTTTTGCATTAATGTAACGAATTATAACTAGATTAGGCGAATATGCTAAATTTAACAAATATTCATGCTTTAAAAAATAGTTTAAGAAAAACTAATGAAATATCTAAAAAGTTATTCATCAATTCCTATTCTAAAATGTTGAAGCACTCGAATGAAAATATCTCTGTTATTTGAAAAATAAATAATTCATTAAAAATTAATTATTTTTACGTTTCTAAATTTACCGCAAACGTACACGTTTCCAATTGAAATAAACAAACGCTGCAAATCAAAATTCAATTAAACAGCTACCAAAAGTCACCTACTCACTTGTAGTATATTAACAATATTAATCTAAAATAATCGAACTACAGAATCTGCGTACCAGTACCAAACAGCATTTTTGCATAAATCGTGAAACTTTTCATTTTGGCATAAAATACAAAATTTTTATGGCTTCAAAAATGTTTTCTATCAGATTGCAGATATTCAAATTGTTCTCAAGAAATCAAATGATACCAAAAAGTGTTCATAATAACGAATAAACATTGAATATTCTATAATTTTATGCAATACTACTCTTTTTAAAAAGAGTTAAACAGTAAAAAGAAGCAGATAAGTAAATGCTAGCATTCCTGTGGAATGAGTAGGGTGATCCTTCAGTTCCTTTCTCATTACAACAACCATTTTTTTCAATAAATGCGCTGTTGTCGACGTGTCAGTGTGCCTTCCCTATGACAAATCCTATAGAGAACGTTCTCCGAGTCGAAGACCTGTCCGCAAATCACATGATTTTACTCAAGAATCGGTTTGCAACCCCTATGCGACCTCTATGTATATTTCTCCTCTATGGTTCCCCTAGGCTACTGCGCCTCCTCCCTCCAGCTTTTAAAACGGGTGGCCCCGCCCTGATTTTCCTAGACTGACTTCCACACACACTGCCCCATTTTGTGGTATTCTCTTTGTGAGAGAGGCTCGGCCCTCCAACCCACTATCGTATTTCAGTTTTATAGCCTAGTGCGCCGAATGAAAATCCAAACAGGATGGAATTCTTACCTTTTCCTCGGGTTACACCATTTCTCATCGGTTTCTTACATTGACCGAAGGTTTTGGCATGCTGTGTTCAAAGAAAGTGGAGTGGCCTAGTGATGAGTATCCCGCTGAATAATTATCAGCGGTCACGGTCCAACCAGGAGATATATCCCGTAATCGGAGTGTAGGCAACTCAGCCCTACGACATTAAAATTTTAAAAAAACCGGCTCAGAGGTGTACACTCCCACCCTCCAAAAAATGTTTTTGCCAAATTTCGTTTCACTAGGTCTAGCAGTTTCTCCTGCAGGGAGCCAACACACCGCCTTCTCCTTTATTATTAATAGAGATATTACATGTACATCATTTTAATTTCTTGTATACAAAGACATTTTGTTCATTTTAGTTTCAGGCTTCATTCCTCGCGGTAGAAAATCGTTTAACCAGTAATGGATCGTGAACTCAGAAACGAGCAGTGCTGCAAAAACACGTTACTCAAAAGCACACAAGTGAAATGCTTTTTTAAAAACTCTACCTTTAAGGAGCCGAGAGCCTTTAATTGTAATTATCCGAATTGTATTTTAGATAATTATCGAGGAATCTTTCTTCGATGAGAGACTTCTAACAAAAAACAAAAGAAAATATAAATAAACGAATATGTATTAAATCCGATACAGTCGGGATAATATAAAACCGAGGCTAAACCAGCGGGAGTGGTCTCCCCTAAACATTCTCGTATACTCCTAACACATGTAGAGAAAAAAAAAAGATAAAAGGCAGTAAAACGAACAAGAACTCCAAACACAGTGGGGTAAAAAAATAAGCAAAACATCATACCACGATTCCCGAAGGTCCTCCAACGCGGAAGTGGAATTGGAAGCCGGCGTGATTACCAGGTGTAAGATAAAGAAAACGAAATTTGCGATTTTTATGCCTTTCTTTTAACTGATTGACACAAAAATTGGACAAAAATTTACCATTAAGGTAAGAAGGCCACATACCAAATTTCATTTATCACAGTAATTTTTTAAAGAAGTTATCACGTTCAAAAGTATGCGATTATACAGACAGACAGACAGTCAATCCTTTGTCGGATTTGGTCCAAAATGTGATACAAACCTACATTCCTGATGATAAAAATGTTTATCAAATTTAATTCACCTAGCTCTTTAAGTTTATGACTTATCGAGTACACATTAACACGGACATACAGAGAGACAGACTTCCCGTGGACGGATTTTATCCAAAATTTGATAGAAACCTACAAATTATGTTTAAAGACTACAAACCAAATTTCATCCCTTTATCTCTAATAGTTTACGAGTTATCGTGTTCACAGACACACACACAGACATACAGACACACAGACAGACATAATTCCAAAATTGTGTTTTTCGGACTCAGGGAGGTCTAAAACGTGGAGATTCGTCAAAATCTCGAGTTCGAATTTTTTGACGATTACAATACTTTCTCTTTGTATGCTTCGTACACGAAAAAGTAAAAAGGGGGAAAAAAAGAAAGAAAGAAATCAGTTGTACGAGCCACTCAAGTTTGACGAGCTTAGTTGTCGCTCGTTAAAATTGAGAAAATCCCATCTCAGACACCGCTAAATTTAAGTGGTGAAAAAGGGGCTTTTTACTTTTCAATGGCTCTCTCCCCCCCGTCTTGAATCACTTAGTTTCGGCCATTTGGCGAATTGTGATGCTTTTCAGTGCTATTCAATATGCAGCCCCATCATATGTTTCTCCCCATTTTTTTATTCCTTTTCTGTCTTCCTTTCTCGTTATTATTTTTCCCCATTTGTTTTTTCATGGAACTCTCAGCTAGGAAAAATAACTAAATAAGATTAAAAACCAAAATTAAAGTTTAAAAAATAATTTCAGGAGTGCTGCAGCCCTGTATCCCTAATGGACGAGCCGCCACTGCGTTTAACCAAATTTTCATTAAACATAGGGTATAAGAAAACATATTGCATATGAATTAATTTAATACAGAAGCTTTTTTAAAAAAATCTGTTGTTTCAAGCAACAACAACAAACCCCTTCTTTTAATTGACTTGCATATTCAAATGAATAAGTCAAGCTTACTCTAAAATAAAAAGAAATATTTGCTAAATGGGCACCAGTTTGCTTACATAGTATTTTTTTGTGTGTAGTTGTTACAGGTAAAATAGTCGCCAAAAGTTAGATGGTATTCTCCAAGAAGCTGGCATATTTTGAATTTGACGGGGGGGGCCCCCCCCCTTTTCTTGAATGCCACCCATTCCAAAAAGAAAATGTTTATTTTAAATACGCAACTTGTACTCAATTTGATTTCATTGAAAAAAATTTTTGAAATTTTAAAATGTTTAATGTAGTAGGTTTTTTCAAAAAAAAAAAATTGGAATATATTTCGATTTTTGTTAATACATATATTTCAAAAATTCTATTACTCTGGATAAAAATAGTTTTTAATCAATATGATATTCTTAATCCGGAAGTGACAACATCCTTTTTAAAGGTCAGTTTCATGTGTTGTCATACAAAAATGAATGGTTAAAAAATTTATTCGCTAGAGCTCCATTTAAAGTTTATATAGATTTAAAGAAAATCAGTTACAATATTTTGACCAGAAAAATGTGTTCAAAATATTTATTCCGATCGGAGGAATTGCAAAATTTCGGAAAAATGTTTTATTGTGGTCAGTTATTTTTGGGATGAATTTAAATATGGTTTATTTTTTGTTTGAAGGTTTCTACGTTATCCCCGTTTTGATATATGAAAAACCCTCGGTGGATAGATACTTCTTTACAACTAATTTTTAATTTCTGTTTTACACAAGATGAAGTAGGAATTTAAATACTTCTTAGCAAAATTAAGAATACGTTTGGGTTTATGTGGAGTTTACGGTACACACTTATTTCGTTCCTCTTAGGATCGCCAACTCTTTGCCGCCAAGAATGGCGATGAGAGAACATTTGTTTTGGATGCTTTCAACGAGTGACAATCGCGCATGCGCACAAATTGATCTTTTCATCGGTGATTTGCTTATCAGGCTATATGGCGCCACGTTTCGATTGGATTATTTTGTTCAACTCTTCGATGCAATTAGTCGATAAATTCAAATTTGAATAAAACTTAGTTTTGAATTTTTCGGATTGAATATCGGTTCAGTACCGTGTATATTATTCTGTGTGTTTCGTTTCTCAATGAATAAGCGAATCTACGAGTACTCCGCTATGCTGAAAGCGAATCGCTGATATTTAATAAGTTAAAGAATATAATAAGATATAAGTTAATAAGATATAAGTCAAGAAATTTGCCCTGTACTCGCTTGAAATGCCGCAGGCGTAGCGTGCGGAAATTCTAGTTTTCGGAATTTTTTAAAAAAAACTTAGATTCCAACATTCAATGAAAAAGCGGAGCTACCAGTTTCTTGCTATGCTCAAAGCGAAGCCGATGATGCTTTTTTAAGTTACAAAATTTTCCCGATACACACTTGAAATGCCGCAGGCATAGCATGCTCAATTCCTCTATTCAGGTGACGAATGCGCAAAAGAGCAATAAAAAGCTCAATGCACGTCCAAAACAGTACTTGGCGACGGCACATGACATTGCGCCAAGAAAAATTGGCGAGAAACAGGTGGGTACCGTAAACTCCATTTACCTATGTATGGTATGTATCGAAATAGAAAAGTAATAAAAGAATTATAAATTCTCCTTTAATACTAGACTCATGGTTACTAACAACTGTAATGAAACTTTTATTTCGTCTTCACTACGCCGTTTAGTTGTTTTTTCATATTGTATACAACAAAATATGAGAAAAAATGAAAACATCCAAATATATACAAATTGCTTGCTTTTCATTTGAATTTAAATCCATAGATGGCGACACTAGAAGTCGGTTGCCTTCTAAATGAAGACGCCCGTTTTCGAGTATAGGAAAGAAGGCGAATTTACATATGTGCAGTTGGTAAGAAAGAAAAATACTGTTTAATATTTTTTTAAAGTATGGTGCACTTTTGATTCTAAATTTTTTTACAGAGTTCGTTCTTTTAGAAAGAGGAAAGTCCCTTATGTCCTTGGTTGTATTTTTCGATCTGAAGATCTATACGAAGAAACACTTTAAAATTATAAAACTATTTTTTCTCCCGTATAGAGAGAGCTGTTCATTTCAAAGTGGTTTGTAGATCGCTTAGAAAAATTGATAAAAAATAATTAAGAACAATTTATTGAGGGTGAAAATCTCGGTCGAGTTCGTAGATTGGCTTTTCAGTTCAAATGGGGTTAAAATGACAATGTTTTAAAATTTTAATTCCCCCCCCCCATAACTTCCTTACGAATGAAGATAGAAAGACAATTCAAATAAGGCGAAATATCACTCTATCATAAAAAAAAACTTTTGTATAATTAGTTTATAGATAGCTGCAATTGTTTTAAAACTTATGGAATGAACTGTAGTGGAATAGGGTTTAGATACTTTTACCCAGCGTCCTAGAATCAGCAACCAGGCAACCGCAACACTGAAAATTTTGTAGCGATCTGAAAATATGGAAACGATGCCAAATATGGTTAATATGATGGCGTTTATTTCCTCAGTGCCAGTTACCCTTGCGTTTATAAAAACATAATTAACAATTTATAAATTAACTGTATATTATTTTTGCTTTTTATAATAAAGTAATAGCCTGACGTTGTTTAAAATTAATGTTTCGTATATTTTAAATATATTTTTCATGTGATTGTACGTTATTATGCCAAAGATTCGTTGGTTTTAACCCTGTTATTGTTCTTACCGATTATACTATGATTATTTATTTATGTTTTCTGTAGCATTTTCGATTCTAGCATTTCGAAAATAGGAAAATTGAAATGTACCCCCATAAAAATTCCACAAAAAATGTTTCATGATAATCGAATCTTCACGGACCATATGTGTGATAAATAGATAATTATTCAATTTAAATAAGCACACTGAGTTCTAAAAAATAACAACAAAAATGAAAGAAACCTAACTATTTTATTAACCATAGCAGATTTTACCAAAATAGATCTTATAGCTATTGTAAAAAATACACAGGCAAAATGATTAGTAAAAGAATGATTTAAAAAATTAAATATTTAGATGTTTGAAGGAATTCAAGTCGAATAATACAGATATCAATGTTAGAGATTTTAACCAGACTAAAGAATGGACAAAGCTGTTCCAGAAGGTCTAGGAGAGACAGATGAGAAATTCTTCAGTCACAGTTTTCTTCATTTCCAGCAGAAAGAGTATCAACCAGAAAGAGTAGAGCAGGAATTGAAAGCATCAAAGCAGGCCAGGAGTGTCCACATGAAGTTATTTCTCCCCAATCTGCAGTTCTCAGCCAACTACAGTGAAGGCAGAAACATTCGCAATTCATAGTCTGGCATAAACAACGTGGCAGAACAACAGTGACTACATCAAGGGTCGTTATGTATCACTCATTTCTAAACTACAGGTATCGGCTTTACAATAGGAAAGAATCAAATTTCTTCTCTGGAAAATAGAAGGAGTTAGGATTCAGAGAAAACTTTAATGACCATTTGAAGTCATTTATGTCGTAGCTTCAATTCCACACCTATAGTGTTCAACCCACCACATGGGAAGGGATCCGAAATTTATAGTCCGTCATCAATAGGAAGAAGAGAAAAGATCCGATTTCTTCAAGAAGTCGAAATGTTTCATTTTTCAAACGCAAAGTGTCTTTAGAACACAGAGTATTCTACAACACAATCAAAACAGAGTTTCTTAATCCTTCAGAAGAAACCCAAATTGAAAAGAATCTTGAATGTCCACATGTGAATGCTTCAGATTCCGCCGTTTGTAGAGCGCAGTCCACCACAGCAGAAGGGAGAAACATTTGCAATTTGAAATCTGTCATCAACAACATGACGAGAAGAGCGGTCGATTACTTCAAGACGTCGAGATTTTCCTTAATTTCTAAAACGGAATGTTGTAGTCTTCGACAATACAATCATATTAGAGTAATATCTCTAGAGTCAAGATGTCATTGCTACAGATCCCCTTATATACGGTGCTCAGCCCACCACAGCAGAAGGGAGCAATTTAAAATCTGTCACCAACAAAATGAAATGAAGAGAGGCCGATTACTTCAAAACGTCTAGCTTTTCCTTAATTTTTAAAACGTAATGTTGAGGTCTTCGACAATACAATCATATTAGAGTAATATCTCTAGAGTCAAGATGTCATTGCTAGAGATCCCGTCATATACGGTGATCAGCCCACCACAGCAGAAGGGAGCAACTTTGGAATTTAAAATCTGTCACCAGCAGCATGAAGAGAAGAACGGTCGATTACATCAAGACGTCGAGCTTTTCCTTAATTTTTAAAACGTAATGTTGTAGTCTTAGACAATACAATTATATTAGAGTAATATCTCTAGAGTCCAGATGTCATTGCTTCAGATCTCCTCATATACGGTGCTCAGCCCACCACAGCAGAAGGGAGAAACTTTGCAATTTAAAATCAGTCATCAACAACATAAAGAGAAGAGCGGTCGATTACTTCAAGACGTCGAGCTTTTAGCTAATTTTTAAAACGTAATGTTGTAGTCTTCGAAAATACAATCATATTAGAGTAATATTTCTAAAGTCAAGATGTCATTGCTACAGATCCCCTCATATACAGTGCTCAGCTCACCACATAGGAAGGGAGAAACATCCGCAAATTAATGTCCAATATCAATTTCAAATGACGAATAGTAGCTGTTTGCATCAATGTGCATTTATATTTCTTTCATTTCCTAAAGTGTAGAAGCGTTGAGGATGGCATAAAAATAGAGCTTCTTCTTAATATATCAGGAGATAGCACGATTGAAGAAGATCCTGAATGTCCAAGTGAAGTTATCTAGCTCAGTGCTTCCGTTCCCCATCTGCAGAGCTCAGCCCACTGCAGTGGAAAGGAGGAGCATCAGCGAGTCCTGAGCAGGAAAGTGACCTTCGTTACTAACCTGCGTCTTCGTTTGAACAAGAAAAGTCACAAATCCTGAACTCAACAAGTCAAAATAAATCATTTTTACATTTTTGTTTCAAAGAAAATGAAAGTTACTGAAAGTCCGCATTGGTAATGAATAAGAACAATTCAAAATAAATATAAGAAGTGCACCACAAAACTATATACAATTTTACAAAAGCATAGTATCAGTTGATCGTTTCTAAATAGAAAAAGATCTCAACTTCTTAACCTGATATTCCCTGTGCTTTTCAACCCATTCTCGGCAATGAATCTTGTAGTCCATGGGGGACTGTGGCACATTTTTCAATGGATCGTCGGCTGGATTTAGAATGGAAATTGAACCATTTTCAAGGCAATCATTAAAGAAGGGATTTAATGATAACAACGGAATCCATGACTCTCCGGTATTCATCAACAGTAATTTCTCGTTTTTATCCAAAAAAGGATTTTTCACGTCTCCCATTAATTCATCCTCAAAAAATGGGTTTGGAAATAATCCATGTGTTTTAGAATAAGGGTTGACGGACATATTTGCAAATGGATTTGTATCTGCGACAGGAGTTTGCAACGTTTCATTTCGATCAGAAAAAATATCGGTATTTACCTGGGTTGAAGAATCCTTCTTTTTTCCACGACGAAACCACTGCAATGGAAAGCAACAAGCAAATAAATTTTTAGCGGCCATCTTTGTGATATAAACCACTTTTTATCCCAGATCTCTTTTAATCACACCAATTCGTATGAAAGCTAAGAGTAAGATTAAAATTTACAACTGAACTGACAGTTGGAACAATAACGAGCCAAAATCTAACAATAAAGTTCTTGTTGCTGAACAGATTATAAGAACGAATACATTGTTTTTTATTGTTGAAAGATAAGAATGTTTTCTGTACCTAACAGTGATCATTTTGTAAAAATGAAATTTCAACAATAACTCAGAAAATCCACATTCCAATTCTTTAAAAAATTTTTTAAGAAAAAACATTTAACTAATTTTAAAAACAAGCTTTACTACACAATTTAAAATTTGCATCCATTCGCTTAAGGTGTAGTTAAAATTGACATACTCCATTGGTACATTTCTTTTTTTTCTTGAGTTTTAAAACAGAAACGGTATATAGTCAATCTACAAAGTCTATTATTCAGTATTTCATAGAAAACCTAGTTACTTCATGAAACAGCTGAAAAATGTCAGTTAAAGAGTAAAACCCACTTGAAATGTATAGTTTAATTCGTTATTTCATAGAACAATGTTCTACATCCAGTTAAAGTGCAAAATAAACCGTCGTAGTCATCCCATTTGTTAGTGTTAGCTACTATATCCTATATACGATGTGCTTTTGATTCAAATTTCGAATCCAAAAGATTATCAAGTTATATTTTCTGTTCAGAAATAGTACACCATTTCCAACTCGCAATAAAGTGTTAAATGCAAGTAAATAAATTAATAATGCTTTTATCTTTTATATTTCGTTTAAGAATATGGAAAGTATTACTTTCACTCCCTTACAGTATTTTTGTGATGACCTACACTTTACTGAATTCAATACATAATATTATTTTGTATAGTGTATAAAAACAAATTAAATTGCTTATTTTACACTTTAATAGTTCTATCGTTATTTAATTTATTGAGTAACTAGATGTTTCATAGATTAACTAGTTCAAGTGCGGAGATATTAATTATTAAACTAACTCACTGATAAATTATTTCATGAAATAACTAGGCTTTCTATGAACTGACTGAATTATACACACTAAAGGTAAAATATATATTTCTTTTTATTTATCCTTACTTCTTATGCCTGGGGGTCACAACGAGTACGTGGATGAAAAGTCACCGGACAAATAAGTGGGTTCTCGCTTCCCTAGTGGTGTGGGATTGAGTTGTCTCTACTCCGAAAACGGGACGTACCTCCTTTGGCCGGGTCGGGCCGTGGCCGGTGATGGCTGTTAGAACTCCAGCCTCAGTTCCGACTGCTGTAGTGGTGACCATCATTCAATGCCCGCGGATTCCAAGGCAGGATAGGGGTAATTCGTTTGTGGTTACCGTTGGACCTTCGGTGATGGCCACTAGGACTCCACCCCCAGTTTCCGTATTAGCGTCGTGGCGACTATTATTCGTTCTACCCCGAATACCTAGGCAGGGCGGTAGGAGCTCGATTTGTGATTGTCCTTACTATCTGATTTATTCTTACTCATTTATTTACCTACCATTAATTCTTTACTTTCTTCAATGAATGAAATATATAATTTAACAAATTGTTCCAAAAGTTACAGACCCGGGCAAGTATCCTCGCAGATTAGAACACGATAACAGGACTTCTTTGCAACAGAAGAGAATACCACTGTTTTATACACTTCTGCGGTCATTAGCAGAGTGATTTAGAAAAACAACTGACCGAATGTCACGTTCAGCAGAATTTTGTTCTGGGATCTGCCTGGATATGTTTTTGGTTCTTCCTATCTTTCCTCTCTCCCATTTAACAGAAATGAGGGCCAATTTCTAGCAATCAGCCCTAATCAGTATAAATAGTTGACTGAGTCAGTATTTGTCAGTTTTGAAACACGCCGTCGAAAAGGAAAAGATGTCTAAAAAATCTTGATTCTTCAATTTCAAGATTATGAAGTGAATTCACGCGACGTCAGAGTCACAAAATAGCATAACTGTCCATCTAGCATCAACTGCGCGTTGTCTCACGCTGTGGTGCGATTAAATATTACATCGTGTGTAAAAATTTCAAGTCCAGCAAAAACAATAGTAATTCAAGATACATTTAAAAATCACAAGATAGAAATTGTGTTTTAATATTATCGCTAGGTTAAAATGCTAACAAGAAACAGAGAATAAAATGCATCACTTAAGCAGGCCATTCACCTATGTCGCAACACATTTTATGGCGAGTGGCATGTTGGCTGATTTAAAACATACTGAAAAAAGAATGAAAACTTAGCAGCCATAATAATTCAGCTTACTGGATATATTTCTTCATATACCTGATTAAATAACTTCAATGAGCTTTGTTTGCAGATTCCACAAAAAATTTGATGAAATGAA
>BGPR01024065.1:0-23627 GCA_013235015.1 Araneus ventricosus | reverse complement strand
CTTCTATTTTATAAAAAAATAAATAGAAAGCCTTGTTTAGAAAAAAAATGCGATAAATTCACAATAATTAGAACTGTTATCTTTGCCTGAAGAACAGAATATTTTATGCAAAAGAAATGCAGCAGTGTCACGCTGCATGGCACGCAAATTTCCAACTTCCTTTTGGAATTCTGGTTTTTATATTTCTTTTTTACTTTTTTCTGAAACATGCTTCTTCCGTTCTTTAAAGACAAATGGAGAACGATTCCAAGGAAAAAAGACAAAGAAGTAACGAATTCATTCCGAGTTTCTTATTTATTTTGTTTCCTTATTTGCTCTTTTTCTGTTAATCGAAACATAGCTGTTCTACGTCGTTAATGCATTAAATGTTTTGAAGAAAATTTAATGCTGCGTTCCCTCGGTCGTGATACTTGTAGCAATATTTTATTGGTGTTGTTTTTGCCCAGGATTCTTTTTAGTCAAATTTCAGCTAGTTTATTTAAAATTGCCAAGACTTTTTACTCAAACAAATGCTGTTTCTAATTAAATCCAGAAGGTTTATTATTAATATTTTTAAAGATTCAAATTGATACGTCTTACTCATGGCATTTTGTTTGCTTCTGAATGGTAATTTTCGCTATTTACATTTTATTAGTATGAATATTGTTTAAATTGCTTATTAATTATTCCATTAGCAAACTGATTGTTATGGCACTTCGTATATGCTATGGTAGTAAATATTCAGGACAGAGATTATTACGGAATCTGTCAGCTGCCTGATAGACAGCTGCCAGGATAACGGATATCTATTTAAACTAAAACTCTAACGAAAACAAAACTATTAAGAATTGTGCGTTGTGTCCTATACACGGCGTTCCATCCTTCTCTTGCATATGTAGGTCCTCCTACCATATGTCACCATCCAACCAACAACATCAGCCTATCTGGTTCCTCAGCGTAGCCAACAATTCAACATCAGGAGGAAGATCCATAATTTGCTCCACCTTCTCCAAAGTGAAACCAGTCTTTTCCGACAGACCACAATCAATTGTTTTTTTAAGTCTTCTCTCAGCAGAGTGCAATGATTTCGACCCAATCCAAAATCTCGATCAGCATTTTCACAAAAAGTAGCTTCTGTAACAGAGCAACCTCCTCCTCTTCCTGCGATGATTTAATTTAAAACCAGCCAAACTTCAACTGTCCATCCTGCTTCTTCATCTCTTCCTCATCTCACCATCATTTTCCTTTGGAGAAGGAAGATCTCGTTTCCCCAGTTAAACATTCAACTTCGCCTCCTCGTCAGCCCAACACCCCCGTTATGAATTCAGATCTGCTTAAGTCCTTCTTTCAGGACTTTCTACCAATATCCACCGTGTTTCATTTTCTTCAAATAGAGTTCCATTAACTAACTCTTCTTCAAAATCGAACTTTTTGAAACTCTGTGTGGCCCATTAATCTGTATTTGTGTGTATATTTAATTTTATTTTTATTATTATATGAATTTCTTTCATCTTTTTTCTTTCATTCTTTTGAACCGATTTTTTTACTCATCTTACAGTTTTTCCATTGCAAATAGTTTTTATTATTGTCCAGCGTTCTCATGTGCGTTTATGTAATTTTGTGTTTTTCCTATGTTTTATTTATCAACATGCTCTGTGTCAATGCTCAATAGAAATCTTTCTAAATTTAATAACTCCTGTTAACATTTGTAAATGTGTTGCGTTTATAATTAGGCAGAAGTGGAGGGAATTTGGCAAGGTGTTAGAGAGGTAGCTCACCCCTTCGGGTGCTGTAATTTTTCTTCCACTTCATGTCCGCGACACTGCTTAGTTAACCTTAAGATTATAGTTGCAAGGGCATGGAGTAGTGTTATGCTATGTATACTAGCTGCTCTCGCAGCCCTCCAGGCGGGTTCGAAGCCAGCACCCATTTTGCTCAGCACTGTCCTGCCACTACTTTTTTCAGTGCTCTCAGCCACTACTTTTTTCAGTGCTCTCAGTCGCTACTTTTTTCAGTTTTAAATACTGCATGAAGATCAATGGAGGATCAGTAAAAGAGGAGTAAATAATGAGGTGTGGGCCAGTAAAAGTGCAGGATGAAAATTTTACTGTAAATCTTCGTGTATAAAAGGATTAGGATAGGTATATAAATTATATTTTATAAGTTAAATAGACGCTCTCGCTGCCCTCAGGGAGGGGGCTCGCGGCCAGCACCCACTATGCTCAGCACTGCCCCTGTCACCTCGCTGTTGCGAGCTTCTCAGCCACTACATTTTTCAGTTTGAAATACTGCATGAAGATCAGTGGAACAGACCATAAAACCATAGTAGATTTCATATTCTTTGTAGACAGCATATTCTTTTAAAATTGTAAGATCTTTCAATAAACCTCATCTAGTTGTAATGTTCTGTATAAAGTTTTCACGAATTTCGGTATAAAAATCTTCAAATACATAAATACAGAATGATATCTTTCTAAATAGACAGTTTCCGTCACCTTCAATAGCTATTTTACAGTATTTTTCACACGCCATTGTGATGGAAATGTAAGAATCTATAAATTTAAAATAATATGGTAAAACCTTCAGACAGTTCGCTAGCTCCAACCATTCGACGGATTTCGATAAGTTTTAATTTCATATCAAAGCTTCTGACGTCTAGATATGTCATCAAGGGACGTCTGCCCCTCACAACCCCCATTTTTGAACGGAATCGTAAAAGCATATAGACACTGAACGGTGGAGAAATGTTTTATTGATTTCGTTTCAAAATAGGGGGCAGGTGACCCTTCATTTAAAATTTAGAACTCATAATCTTTCATATAAAATAAAAATTGTTGAAATCCGTCTTGTGGTTGTTGCTGTCGAACTGTCTAAAGTGTTTTCGCCATTGAGAATGTACAGTGGGAAAGTGTTTTTTCAATTTCGTTCGAAAATGAGAGGTGGAGCCAGGCGACCTCTGGTGATATATCTAGAAGTCATAAGCTTAGATATGAAATAAAAATTATCGAAATCCGTCGAGTGATTGGGACTGGCGAACTGCCTGAAGGTTTTACCATATGGGTAAACATTGCAGAAATCCCTCAGCCCCAATCACCAGACCGATTTCTACAATTTTTATTTCAAATGGAAGTGTATGACATCTAGATTTGCAATAAATAGTTCCCTGCTCCCCAGCATCCCCTATTTTAGAACCAAATCGAAAAAACCTTTCTGCACCACACATTCTCTATAAGTGTTTTTGGATTTCATTCGAAAATGGGGGATAGGGTCAGGCGACCCTTGATAACATATCAAGACGTCGTGAGCTTTCATATGAAAAAAAAAATTTACCACATTATTTAAATATATAGATGTAGGTACTCGAGTTTTCATTATTTTCATTAGCATATATCAGCTGCTGTGTTTGTGCAATAAAGATTGTTTTCTAGAATTTTGTTCTCTTCTTCTTCTTCCTCCCTTACTAAGGTCCTGATGGGATCCTACAGTTGTAATGCTTTTGTTGCAATTTAGAAGCCATTTCGATTGGGGGTATGCAGGGTACAAACAAAACTGTTTTTCAAATTTATGCTTTCAGAGATGCTGTGTTTAAGCGTTAATGGACAAACGCGCTATTTCTGTACAACGACTGATTCATGCTTTTGATTCAATATTCTTACGCATAGGACTGCTGCAATGGAACATGTTTGCGACCGTTTCTTTTAACGCGTCAGCATCCTATGGAACTACTCGAGCAAGTATAGTCATGCGGCCGTTCCGGTTGAATAGCAATACAGACGCAAAGGATAATAGTAGAAACATAACTAAAGGAAAATACAAGGTTATCGAAATTAAATGCAGGGTGTTGTATGTGCCATAATGACGTGAAATTTGGACGACATACACTTCAGACCTTGCGCTCGAGATTTATGGATTTAAAAAAAAAGAGTTCAAAAATTCTTCAATAGATGGCGCAGTAACACAAATGAAACGCGATTTGCATAAATGAAGCGTCTTTGCAGCGCATGAAAATCACGAGTGCGACATTTGTTATCCCAGAACTGCGGCAACGTAACCACCTTCAGGATACAAGTTTTAAGCAGATGGTGCACCAGCTCATATTCATCGAAGTGTTAAACAGGTGTTACGGCAAACTTTAACAGATCAACGGGTGATGGTCGTGGTTTTCCAAAAGCTTGGCCTCCTCGCTCACCTGATCTCTCTCCGTGGGACTTCTGGTTATGGGGATTCATAAACAATCAGGCCTACCGAGAACAACCCGCAACACTGTCACATATGGAAGACAGCATTATTCGACATGTTCGTAGAAGCAATGCTGAATTATTGCGTTTCGCTGTGGAACACACTGTTTTATGAATGGAAAGGGTTGTGAAGAACCACGGAACTCATCTAGGAATTATGTGGAACGTTTTTCGCTCTGCAGCGCGTAGATTTTCGTAGATTTCTAGAACTAATTTTTTTTGACAATAAATCTCGAGTGCATAATCAGGAGAGTCTGTCGTCCAAATTTCCTGTCATTATGACCCAAACAACGATCTGCACGGCACTCTAGAGTGGAGAAGGATGAAAAGTTTATAGATATAATATCGAAATTTCCTTACATTTACGATGTTGAATTTCCACTATACAAGATACTAATTAATAACTAATAATGCGATCAGTTTAAACTTCGTATTTCTTCTCATAATCTCCTAATTGAACATGCTATATGAATTATAAATAAAACATTAATACAATACATATTAATAATTTCATGAACCTCAGTGTTACAGCTAGTTTTTATTCTAGGTTTATAGAATTCGTATAACTGCGAGAGAAATCCCTTTTCAGATACTCTATAAATAAATGAAAATTAATCATAAAAGGAGGATCTCATTATTCGAGAAGAAATTCTATATAGAAAACGAAATATTCTTATAGTGAATGCATTGCCTTTGATTCTTGCTTTATGTTTTCAGGGTAAATATTCTAGAGAAAATAAGGTAATCTTGCTTGGAAAATTGAATTTCCATAATAGTTGAAAAATTTAAAACAAGTTTCATTGCACAGTATAACAAATTTCCTACAATTCCTTTATATATATCATAAATAGAAGGCATTCTTAAAAATTTGCTTTTAAATTTTCAATCTTACTGCGTCTGGCATTCATTCAATATCTTAGATCTATGATATAATCGGGAGCTTCGTTGTATTTTAATAACGTCTTAAAAATATTTTATGTCCTTTAAAATATGAATGATTTCTGTTCAATTTTGTAACTTCAGTTTTCAAATGTCGAGTATAAGTTTCTTTGTAAAAATATTTCCCAATTTTTCTTAGGTAGGTCACTAACATTTATTGGAAGTATGGAATTAGTGTTAATTAGGATTTTAGAATGATGTATGAGGTTCATGGTCAAATTTCGGCATTTTAAATTATGAGATTTTGGGAAATTTGGTGAGTCAATTAGACGATCATTCTTAGGGAAAATGTTTGTTTAAAAACTTAATGACATAATCAGCTGCTATTCTGAGAAAATTTCTGAAGAAATTTCTGATTATCTTTCTAAAACTAAACTTAAAACCGAAATTTATTATGTGTTTCAGATGCTTTTAAGGCTGTTCAAATCCAGATATATGATGCAGTTACACACATTTCAGGTTTTCCTGTCGGTTAAGAAAATATGAAGGCACTGATTCAAAAAATATAAAGAATTTTAATTCAGTCATAAATATTTTATAGAACGAGTCTTATCTCTCTACGTTTAAAAGTTATTAAGTTATCGTGAGAATTTATAGAATCATTTGACTGTATTCCCCGCTATTTTTTTTCAAACCTAAAGAAAAAGCATAATATTTATTTATCATAAGGAAATAAAATTTGGTAGAACATTCCATAATTTTAATGAATTTGGCTTATATCATAACCAACTCATAGAGAACCAATCATCCTTTTTCTCCTTGCTGGCGCCTATTTGGATATTTATGTTGGGCTATAAATAAGCTAAGCTTTTTACAGCTCACTTATTTCACTTATTCGTAGTGCATGGATAATCATGCAGTTATTGATGGATTTATTTTGTTATGTCCAGGGATGATAGCAAAGGGCCAGTAAAATCTTGGATGGAAGAAAATCGATTTATTTCTGGAAGGAATTTCGGCCTAAACGTCTTTTTTCAATGGAAGGGAAAAAAAGTGTACTTCAAAGATCGTTAAGGTTTTGAGTTTTATCAAAAAGGGTTCTCTTATTTCGGATTCTACGGAATTCTGCAGAAATAATGGACTTGAGGAAAGCTGGGGTATATTTGCTACCACATATATATCTTGGTATATGCTGAAACCCTCAGAGAGGATTAACTATTCAAAATATATTTTCATTTAGGAATCTGCGTTGAAATCAAAAGACGATCTATTTCGGAATTCAGAAAATTTATGTCATTTTTATAATGCAGAATACGTAAATCTTTAATCAATATCTTTGTACCATTGTAATTACATCAGAAAATAATACATCCGTCATTTTTGAGGGAAAAAAGAAAATGAAGAAACATATGATTGCTAATTTTATTCTTCATAAGTTGATTTTTTTATGAACGGTAATTATTTTTATTACATTCCAAAGCATTGCTTACAGGGCCTCAGAATATGTTTCTATGCCAGATGTTTGGGAATTTTAATGCGTGCGATGAGAGAACTATTAGAATCTCTTCCGTACAAATTTTAATTAAGCACCTGAAGAAAATTTTAATTACCTCTTTAATTCTCAAGCTACGATGGGTAAACAGAAAGAAAAAGGTAAAAAATAATTCTTAATTACATTTCATCTTTCTTTAGCTTAATGTGAAATATTTAAAGAGAAGTTTCCTTTTTTCGTAATTTACGATGGCAACATGATGGCAAGGGAAATGAGAGCGAGTTCATAAGGCACAGATTAGTATTACTCAAAACGACATCCCCCTGAAAGGAAAAAAAAATCTTACTTAGGAAGCCAAACAAAGTGTAAACTGTTATTTAATTGGTTAAATATTTTTTTTGGAATTTGGATTCCGTGATGGTATTCTATAACAAACATGTTCTAAATTTATTTTCTCTTTCTCATTATCCCCAAGGTTTTTTGTTACAGATGAGGATATTTTATTCGTTACTTGAGATTTAAAATGTTTTTCTCGTATACGTGACTTCCTTTTTGAGTTTTTCTTAGCATTACTAATTTTCATAATTATCATGCATAAAAATATTCATCTAAACATGTTTTGTTTTAAACAAAGCGAAAAAAGCATTAATAGTTTACGAAAGTAAACATCATAAAAGTGATTTTTTCCCTCTCCGCATTATGTTGTTTTTGCATATATATCTCAAGTCCTCATTTTATTATTTCATGCATGCATATTATTTTTCTTGCAAAATATTAAATTTCTTAAAATGTTGAAAACAAAAAAAATGCGAATCTACTACCTCTTCTCAAATTAGTGCTTATGTTTTTGATTTTACCAACATTTAATAATTTTATAGTTATTATTCATAAAAATAACTTCACGAAACACATTTTTTTAAAACACTTAGCGTGTTGGCAAAACAATTCATAAAAATATCCATCTAAACATGTTTTCTTTTAAACAAGTCGAAAAAAGCATTAAAGAGTTTATGAAAGTAAACATCATAAAAGTGATTTTTTTCCCCATAACTGCATTATTTTGTTCTTTCCATAACTTTATTATATTGTTTTCTTCATAGATGCATTATATTGTTTGTCATCATATTACTATTTGATACGTGCATAATATTTTCCATGTAAAATTTTAAAATTCTTTAACTATTCCAAACAAAAGAAAAAAAAACTCTCAAACTACGACCGCATCTCAAATAAGCACTTTCACTTTAAATTTCATCTACATTCGAATTTTTTGAGTTATTATTCGTAGAAATATGTATCAAAACACATTTTCTTAGAAACAATTGACATAATCATTGGTAATATATTGTCGGTATGAACTTCTTGCCTTTTAATTTTATGAAAGTAAACTACATAAAATCATATTTTACATTTCCATATTATAGTTTTTTTTTCATATAAAACCATGAATTTATTTTAAATGTTGTTACGAAGCTCATTTGCAGGATCAAGTTTCTTTCTTTTATTTTACAAAAATCAAAAATACATAAAATATTTTATGCAGAAAAAACTACCAAATCATCCTAATTAAATACTTTAAAATTAAAAGGACGTTTCAAATTCTGAAACCCTAATTTTGCCAACTTTGAAATGATCATGAAATAAATAAGTCGACATAAAATACTAATTAAAAATTTTTCCATGAAACATTATACAAAATTAACTTTTTAAATCATAAACACATTTATCGTTATTCTCAAATCTTATCCAAATCATAATATAATCCATATATGAACACAAGTATTTAAAGCTATTAAAAATATATAACGGAGCGGTTTTTCACTTAGAAAAATAACCGAAGTTCAAATAAGAACATGAATTTTTTATTACTGTGAATGAAAATACCCTAAAATTCATTAAGAAATAGCGTTATGACAAGATATAAATAAATGATAAGATAAGGTTTAAGTATTTCTTCTCGATACATAAAGATAATGGTGAAGAAAATGGATTCCTCAGTTTTGCCTCTAAAATAACAATTAAAGTTATAAAAGGTTGGTATTGGAGATATTTATAAATTAAAAATGTGTTCACCTATATCCTACCATTTTCGGTAATTCTGTAGTTTGCCGCCAGATGGCGCTGTAAGTGATTACATCGCGTAGCACATACTGTACAAGAATAACACTTTTATGATTATAATTACAGTCTTTCTGAAGTTCAGGGGCTGTAAAGAACTTTAATGAGCACCCTGTAAATATATATATGCGAATGTTAACTCAGTATCTGTACTTCCTGGAAATGTCAGAAAATATCTCAGTATCTGTACTTCCTGGAAATGTCAGAAAATATCTCAGTATCTGTACTTCCTGGAAATGTCAGAAAATATATATAATGTATTCTTATACAATGTATATAGTAATTAAATGTATTGCGCGTCTTCTGAAGATGATTTGCAGTTGAAGAAATGCAAGTATATTTTATTTTATTTTATTAATGACATTTGTGAAAAATCTGAAGTGCGAACGTCAGTTAGTTTTAATAAAATAAGTTTACATTTAATTGTTACGTTCATTACAAATAAATTTTCAAGTTCGTTCAAATCTGTACAAAATATGCCTCTGAAAAACGTAAAATTAGCTTCCAATCATTAAGTAAAACGTAAGATTAGCTTCCAATCATTAAGTGTTAAGAGTTGAAACCAGAAACAAGAAGGTTGAATCTGGTTCAACTTCCAAGTAATTGATCCAGACACATTATTTCATAAAAAAAATAAGCATCAGAAATCTTTAAGATAAATTATCAGATGTATTAGACTAACTGAATTTTTAAACTATTAATTTAAGAATACGCGAAGATACTGCTAAATTAACGGCTTTGCAAAAGCCAAAAATCAAATTTACAATCTAAGGAAACCAATAAATGAATTATGTCCATAGAAATTTGAAATTCTGACAATAATATATTATAATATATTTTTATGTGAAAGCATTTTTAGAGATAAAATATGGATAGTTTCGACCTTATCTAAATTGAAATTTTCAACCGCATTTTTAAATTAAACATTAGGAATATTAGTATCAATTTCAGTTAGCTAACTTTTCTCTTGAATTCAACTAAGGCATCATTTACCGTGCAGTATGGACTCAGTAACATTTAATACTGGAACTTAATAAAACTCTTTAGGAGAAACTTAGCATTAATGAATAAGAAAAATCGTCAAAATCCAAGAAGAGAAAGCGATTTCAATATATAAAGAAAGGAAAATAGTATATTTTCTATTTCTCCAAACCGATTGTATGATGCATAGCATTCATTACCGATACAAGACAAACTAAAGGAAAAGTAAAACAAAATCTAAGATACATTTTCGTAGAATCCGAGACAAACAATTTTAACGAGACAAAAGTTTCTGGAATCTTGAAACATCAATTGAATACAGACTACCTTTTATAGATCCAGAAAGTTAAATTAAATCTTATTCCATGATATTTGAATTCAACTAAGGGGTTATTTACCGTGCAGTATGGACTCAGAAACATTTAATATTGGAACTTAGTAAAACGCTTTATCAGAAACTTAGCATTAATGAATAAGAAAAATCGTCAAAATCCAAGAAGAGAAAGCGATTTCAATGTATAATGAAAGGAAAATAGTATCTTTTCTATTTCTCCAAACCGATTGTATGATGCATAGCATTCATTACCGATGCAAAACAAACTAAAGAAAAAGTAACACAAAATCTAAGATACATTTTCGTAGAATCCGAGACAAACAATTTTAACGAATCAGAAGTTTCTGGAATCTTTTCACATCAATTGAATACAACCTACCTTTTATAAATTCAGAAAGTTAAATTAAATCTTATTCCATGAATTTGCCTTTGTTTGTTAAATCTTGCCTCTGAAATAAATGCACTTTTAAAAGGAAATAAATTTTTAAAAGGAATAAATGCAATTGCTTTATGTTTTATCACTGCGTCTATTTTTAATGATTAATTAAATTTTCAAAGAAGTCACCAGGAGCACTTTTTGACCTCCTTGCATACATAACGCTCGATATATTTAAATACGTTTTTAGAAATGCTTATTTAATATTTCTTACATAAGAATATTAGTTGCAATTCTTTAAACTCATATGAATTTCTAAGCATTCCTGGCTTAGAACTATAGGATATATGTATATCAGAGTTGAAAAAGCACGCTTTATCGGTCTACTAAGGACAAGATCTTCCAAAATTAGTCTATTTTTCTTGTTGGTTTTGGGTCTTACTGGAGTATATTTGGAAGAGTTTTGGCAGAGCTTAATGACCTCAGAACACCTAAGGTGATCGAACAAAGAGTAAAGTTAACTTTAATTTTGCTTGAATTATGCCATTTTTATTCAGATAGAATATTGTAAATAATTTTTAAAATTCCCTGATGCATAAGACCTTCGAAATTTTGTACACTTGTGTTCTTTCGATGACAATACATTATTTTAATATTTCCAGAGTTTAGCTATCAGTTAATTAATTAATTTACTTCAACTTTAATTCCAAGTATGTGGCTCCAACATGCAGTAAATATGAGAGAAATTGATTTCAAGATTCTATAATATTTTAATTAGAAATTATAAGTTAAAGACTAACTAGTATTAAAATAAAAAACATACTATTTTTAAGTCCATTTCTAAAAGTGTGTTTCCATAAATTGAAATTGTTAAGTTCATTTCAAAATAAAATTAAATAAAAAATCATACTGTATATTTAGCTTAAGACGGTTTTATATGCTATAGATACCTTAATTTACATAACAAAATGGGACACTTTTATTTTTCTGTGTTATTCATATGATTTTGCGGTTATTGTAGAGCAATGGTATTGTATCAGTTCCATTGCTCTATATTCTGTTTATTTTTTTATAGTTTCGAGCCTGGCTTCAGAGATCAATCTTGGATAGGAGTATGGAAGAAAGTTTTAGGGATTAATTTATCTGATATCCATGATAAACTTTATTCATTCAAATAGTGTATTAGTAAATTATTTTATTTTTCAGTCTTTTCTACCATAAACACAGGTCTTATTTTTATAGGTCAATGCTTCTGTACTGATTTTTATTTTAAGTAATACTGCATATCTGCGAGACACGAACGACTCAATAAATACCATTATTTCATTCTAATATGTCGTTTAATTTTTATGCACGTCCTAAAGTAAGTCTGCGTGTTTAACAAGAATGTTGAAATTTCCGCTTTCTCACTCAACACGACTTCAGCAGTCCAAAATATTTTGTTTAACATTCACTTGGTATGTCTGCAATTGCATTTTAAGTTCCGCGTGTTTTTGAAACCACTGTAAAGATATCCTTTCCTCAGAATCGCAACCTTAAGAAAACTGACATATTAAAGATTTCATTCTTTGTATTACTGAGACAGATATTGTTACTTTTACTATTTAATGATTTTCTACAACACTCTAGCAGTATAAATTTTCTTATTATTGCACCAGCTAATTAATTCAAGTAAATTCTCGAAGTTCATAATGCTACTTAATAACCACGAAGTAATAAGACAGATATAAATATTCTGAGACTATTTCATAAAAACATATTGATGATGTAACTTAAACTTTTTTATTTAACTTTTGAATGTAAGACATATAAATGCATTCCGTACTAAAAAGTAAATAATCTCCATCTAGTGATAATGTATTCAGTAAAAAAATTCTATGATTTGCGAATTAACTGACGAATGTATCGTGTTAAAAAGCAAAAATTAAAATAAAATACTAGAAAAAAAACTGTGAAATGAAGTGCGATATAGAAATATTATTAATTTTTAGATTCTGGCTTTATAGATTTTTGCATTCTAATTAGTTGTTTCGGAAATATAGTAGCATTTTTAATAAACATAAAATATTCAATTTCCAGTAAACCACCGCAGAACTCTCAAAATAATTTCTATTTATTTTATAGAACTAAATCTCTCGTTTCAGAACATTATTCAGAATTAAAGGCTTTATATAAGTTTCATCAAACTATTATCGTTCCAACAATGGAGAAACTCATTTGTAATCCGTTTAATGGATCAGCACATTCAAGTGGGGCAAAATATTAAGAACAGACAGTGTCAGGAATCATACAAATACCGTATGTATCTCGTTAGCCATGAATTTTGTTACATAAATTTATCTATGGTGTTTCTGTAAAACAAAATGTAATTTCAACTGCAAATAAATGGGCATAATGCTACGAAAATCAATAAAATATCAACACTAAATCTATGTTTCAGTCTGAAATATTTATAGCATTCTAGAAATCAAATTTTTAAAAAAATCAATCTTTTGAAATCTATATTGATGATTTCGATATTTTGGTAATAAAATATTGAAATTTAAATGCTGCATCAACAATTCTTAACCCAGGAAGACGCGCGAGGGTTGTTTCGACACACCACGCTTGAAAAACTCTCTGCCATCACCCCCATAATCTGAAGTGGTCGGGTCTAACAGCACCAGCCTCCAAACTCATGATCTACACGTGTCATATGAAAACGGCAAATTCTGAGCATTTTTTTCTGTTTTAAAGAACGATTTGGGGTGTGATGACACCCCACGCGTGCTCTCGTGTTACTATTATTCAATATGAAACCATGGCGTTTCCAAGCTGTTTCAGACTGTCTTTTCCTGCTTTGACTTATGATTAAGAATAGAAAAACTTTAGAAGCTGTTAGAGGAGGTTTATTCAGATGGAGAAGAAATGGAAGAAGAATTGAGAGGTTCACAATTAGCCTATTTACTTATTGACCCTCATATGAAATTGCTGGAAAAGAAAGAGGAGGGGAATAGCAAAAGTTTCCTTGATGAGCCATAAATGAGGAAAAGAAAATCGTTACCACAATACATGTGTCCAAGAGAAAAGAACAAAAAAAAACCCTTAAAAACTGTGTGCGTACAGTGCTAAAAAAAGCACTTTGAAATAGAAGATTTACGTAGAAACTACATAGAATCTATCTCTTCTATTATACGTACAATCGAATTATTTTCAAGAGTAATTATATAACTGAGTATTCCTGTTAAAGGAAACTGTATAATTTTGATTATAATCACATTTATAAATTAAAAAGATAAATATATTTTGTAGAATTCAGTGATTCCAAGGATTCTGAAAAAAAGGAATGATTTTAATTTATTTGTTTTAATTTTTAAATTTTCATTATATTTCAATATTTTGTTCATAATAAATGTTATAATTATCATAAATTGAGTGAAATGTTAGAAATAAAAATATATATTGCTTATTTATGTCATTAAATTGTTTGGGGTGTTCTGACACCCCATGCAGGTTCTCGGGTTACATTTTATAGCGCGCTTCCTCCTGGGGTAACGTGTATAATACATTTCCTTATTATTATATCTTTAAAGAGTTATCTTTTGCCTTCTTTCATGTTTGTAAATATGTAAGATTTTTCAATCGGTTTCTCATTTACTTTCTGATTCGCTAGAGCTTTGAAACATTGTAAACGTATGTATTCTCAATGACAGTATAATATTTTAACATTTTTAGGATTTAATTATAAGCTCATATATTAATTTAAAATAATTTTTAGTCCATAACTGCAGCCAAGTGATAGTGAAATTCAGAAAAATTACTATTATGTTAGAAGTAAAAAATACATTGCTTATTTAAGTCATTAAATTGCTTGGGGTGTTCTGACACCCCATGCATTTTCTCGGGTTACATTTTATAGCGCGCGTCCTCCCGGGTAACGTGTATAATACGTTATTATTATATCTTTATTATTATATCTTTAAAGATATAATAATATACTCTTAAAATTAATTAACTCTTTAAAGATATAATAATATACCTTATTATTATATCTTTAAAGAGTTATCTTTTGCCTTCTTTTATGTTTGTAAATATGTAAGGTTTTTCAATTGGTTTTTCATTTACTTTCTGATTAGCTAGAGCTTTGAAACATTGTAAACGTATGTATTCTCAATGAGAGTATAATATTTTAACATTTTTTGGACTTAATTATAAACTCACATATTAATTTAATTAGATTTTTAGTCCATAACTGCAGCCATGTGATTGTGAAATTCAGAAAAATTACTTTTCCATAATAATAATGAATGATAAATTAAAAACTTATAAGAGAGAAAAATGATTAAAATATAATCTACCTTTTGCTACACTAATAAAAATGTGTTTTTAAAAACTGTTTAAATTTAACTTGACTTATTTCTCACTTGGTGTCCTTTGAATTGCCTCTTTTTCCACAAAAAATGGCGGAAATCAAAGATTCTTAGAAGGTCTTACTCCTTCTGTTCTCGTTGCTCTTTAATCCGAGACCCAAGTTTATTGAATAAATCGTTGTAGTGTAAGGTTAAGTAAAGGTTAAAATCCTTAAATCCTTAGAAAAGCGTGAAGTTATATACTCGACAAACTCCAGCACCATTTTCGCCATTCCCACCAATCCTATCCCATTGTAAGTTGAGAATCATCTTGAGCGCCAAAAATCGAAGAATGTTTGCCGAGAAGAAGAACTTGAAAAAACATAGTCTGCAACTGTGAAACGGAACAGCGATCAATTTAAAGCAAGAAGTTTGCTTGGAACAGAGTTTTGTTGGATCTTTTTGTTGACAATACCTCATAGTCAGATTGAAAAGACGGTACTATTTCTTTCTGAACCGCGCGAGAATGAAAAAAATCTTGGAAAGCGAGAATGAAAGTCCAGTAACAAAATAAAGAAAGTATATATATCTCCACTATGGGCTAGTTCCCGGTTCTTCAAGAACTGATGTCAAACGCTCCTTGCTGATATCCGATTTTAAATGGAGTTCAATTTTCCTTCACATTTCTTTTCATTTTTTTCCTTTTACTTTCCTTTCATTTTTTAAAAGCGTATCGATGAATTACATCGATGAAAAAAGTACTATCTCGTGTGACAGGCATGTCTTTGGTGTAAAAAAGAAGTGCCGAATGGACATGGTCTTATCGTGTATTTACTTGTGTAAAGAGTTTCAATGAATGGTTTCTCACTTTCAAAGGCGAAATTCTCCCTTTTTCTTGTCATTCAATTTGAGGAAAGCCATAAACTTAAAATGTAGTAAAATGCGTCTTCTTACTTCAGGTAATTGTTAGAAATCAATATTTTATTCAGAAAAGAAACAGCGTAACTTTTAAAATACGTTACATTTAATAGGAACTCTAAATCTTGCAGAATATATTTATAGGTATTTAAACATTTAAAATTATATCCCCGCTCTAGAGGCTTTTATTTATATTTTAATCGTTAATAAACTTTCATTTTTAAAACAAAGTTGCGATTTTAATCATGAATTTTATATCCTTTTGTAAATAATGAGCTATATTCGACAAATTCGATGTAAACTACCAGGAATTTCTTTAAAATCCTTATTTTTTAGAAATTCCTCAGAACTCAAATATTATGATTTGCAGAATTCTCTTTAATTACAGAAGTGATATTCCTTTCGGACAGTTTGCTCCCTATCATTAATATATTGGAAATTAAATATTAAACAGTCTTATTTTAATGTGAATTATTTTAAATCTAAATTAATTTAACTACATTTATAACTCAGTTTTACACAGAATATATATTCATTTGACAAAAAACATGTTTTAACTATAAATGAAACTTTTTTCAAAAAAAAATTGAATATTATTTCAGAACGCAAAATCATTCATTATTTAATTTTTTCAGTGAAAAAACTGTCTTTAAATTTTTTTTCATATTTTATCAATATCGATTCATTTTCTTTGGCTTGTACAAGAATATAATGATATGCAATCTCCACTAAAAGTTTTCTACTTTCTGAATTAAATTCGTCTTTTGGCTTACTTTTAAAAATCAAAATTGCTTTTCATTTACACAAAGAGCATTAGACAATAAAATAGCGATATAAGGAAACGTAAATAAAACAGTGAGAATATAAAAGGTTTTCTACATTTTCTTTATCTCAAACTGCTATAGGTTCGAGTTTATTTCCAGAAATGTTTCAATGTTTCATTATCATTCCCAGAATTTTTATTTCCTGTTTTTTTTGTTCTACAATTTATCTTTCTCCAGAAATAATTTGTTGATTTTATCGCAATGAAATTCATTCGTCGATAGTTTCAGTCAGAGTTTTGTAGAAAAAAAGTAGTAATTATTCAAAGGTTTAACCTTCTCACACCGAGCAAGGTGGTCCCGGGCAGTATAAAAAATTTTCCTTAACAGCCACGAAGGGCGGTTTCAGGCGGTTGACTTCTTTTGAGGGGATGTGAGGTTCCGAGATGGCTTAGAAGATAAGCGCAGTAGGAGGTCCAATTATCCTTGCCAACCACAGCATTTTCCTGCGCCTTAAGGGAAGGTTATAACAGGGGGTGGGGGTAAGGTAAATTACCACCCAGGTTGGGAGATTCCAATTCATGTCGCTTCCTCTCAAAAACTCCTGGTTTTAAAGGAACTAGAAGAAAAAAGTCGCCTCGGGATTCAAGAGTTAAAAGTACATTATAATGTTTACAACAAATGGCGTTCAATTTATATTTATTACTAGCTGTTACCCGAGACTTCGTGCGCGAAGAATTTGAATTTCACGAATGTAAATCTTTTGATGCATTTTGAAAGGGAAAGTTAAAGTTCTGACGGTTGATAATACTTAATTGGACGGCTGACAGGAGTAAACTGTACATGTATGTTGATATAATTATGTAAATTGTTTATCTATGCTAATATACTTTTGTATACAACGTTATTTGCACGGATGTAGAGGTTATGTGGGCTGGACACACGTGAACACGCCACATATGCGAAAAATATGGTTTTTCCAAATGTACGCCTGCCACTTTCAGTGTCTGGCAAATGATAATTTTAGAGAGATTTGCTACCTTTCGAAATGAGATGATAAATCTTTCGGCATTATCGGAAGGCGTGGAATTAAAACACTCTCTCTTCTCCCTATAATATATCATAACAGTAGCTTTCATGACGTTTGGACCTAGGTGTGTAATTTGTAACCTTGTGCCATTGCGCAGTCTCGGTATATCGAGGTTACGTATTAGTAGTACTGGCACACCGACATTCAATCTCGGCTTGTCAGTAGGTGCCCCTGACAATTCTAAGATGTTTAAGACCTCTACAGAATATGATGTTCCTTGTTAATGCCCATTACCGTATCTACAGATGGATATTCTGTAATATCTCACTGTGAAAATTAAAGAAAACATCGAGAGAATAATTCACTACGTCATTGGATTACTGTGTAACCGTATTAAAAGCTGTAAGTGCTACGAAAACAGGAAACCGGAAGTGTACTGTCTTTTTTGTTGTTTATGGTAAAAAAATATTTTCTTCTATTAACTTTAACACTGGCAAAAGCCCGCGCGCGAAACAGTAATTTGGCTTGAATTTATTTCTATAAGAATAAAAAGTATTGTTAGAAATTACGTTACAAAAATATTTTTAAACCTTTATAACAAACAGAGAAAACATTTAATCGTAATGGAATTAATAGCATTAAAAAGATAATTTTCTGGTCTTTAAAATGGCATAAAAATAATTGTTGTCTAATAAATATTTCAGAAGTTATTGGCAGAAAACCTCTAAGCATTAGGCTTAAAAGTGGCTAATTTCCGTTATGTAATTAAATATCTTAAGAACTAATTAACTCTGAAAGTTGAAAATAGCACCTTTGACCTAGAAATATGCTCTAGATTCTCGTGTGTAATGCTACAGTTCACCGTTTAAGAGGAGTTCTTGTGACCGACCGACCGACAGACAGACAAATACATGTAATTTCTGCCTTATTTTATAGATATTTATAAAGATAAGCAAAATTTTCAGAAAAATAAGTAAATTAGTTCAAAGTCTAACCGTTGCCTTGCAACTGAGTAGCTATAAATTTGTGTTATTTCCAAATCGTCTGCACGTAATTAAAGTTATTAAACTTTAAAAAATTAATAACAGTTGAAGGAAAAATGTAACAGAAATAAAATTGGCATCACAGAAAAGGTAAAATTTTGGACTTTAAGATGGTATAAAAAATTTTTTTATCGAAAAATTTGTTCCGAGGTTACAGCGGAAAAAAGGGTCACGTGATAGTTGATTTTAAAAATAATTTATTCCACATGTTTTCGCATTCCTGAAAGATCACGTGACAGTTGATTGAAAAATAAAATAATCTTCATCGAGAATCGCTGAGTCATTGGGCTTTGTTAATTATTTAATTGTTGTCTGTAGTCAAAAATAATTTATTTAACGTGATTTCACCTATCCTATGTTCGTTCTTGGGTTTCAAGCTACAACTCTGCCAAATTTCATCCAAATCGGTTTTGTAGTTTGGTCGTGAAAGCGTAACAAACAGACAGACAGACACACTTTCGCATTTATTATATTATTAAGGATGTTTAATATAATGCATTTGCGTTGCACCAAGGGTACTGGAAAAATGTTCTTCTTTGTTCTATTAACCCAGTGAGATAGAAAATATTTCATTTCATAGTATTTCAAACTAGTCAATGAATCACATTAGCATACGGAATTTACGTGATAAAATTAAAATGCGATGAATAAGTAAATAAGCAATGTAAACTATCGACCAGGTGCTCTAGATAATTGTAGAATTCTAACCTGCGCGGTGCTTCTGTTAACTAACATCGTAGTCCAGCTCGAATACCTCCAGAGGCGAAGGCCCTCCCTTCAAAACAGTATCTGTGAAACCGATATTGATCATTCGACTACGAAGCTATCGTCCCCAGACTTGCAGCGGGAGTGGGTTAACTGTTGCTCCCAACCGATATCTGCTCATCAAATTAAGCAAATCCCCTCCAAAACTACTGCCCAAGAGGCAAAGGATCACGCCATATCGGCTTTGGCGAGTGCATTTCCCCGATGAACTTAGGCGAAAGAGCAGTGCCAGCAGCATCACGCTAGTCCAGGACGAATCACGCAATTTCAGCTGCACGCCATCTTATCTACCTACCACGTGCGTGCGGAATATAGACTTTGCCGAATGCGGGTAGACGATTGCGGTTGGTTCTGAGGGATTTTTTTTCCCAGCCGCATGCTTGCATGCTTGATTCGTAATGTCTCATGTGTGTAATTATGGTGTTTTGAATTAATTATGGCGTGAGAAGAACCCGACAAGGATAACGCAAAAAATCATATTGGATTTCTGCTGCATTTTTTATCAAATCGCTTGAGGTGATAAGCAGAAAATTAAGTAGACGCTGTGATTGAGGAGGATTTTAATGAATACTTGAGTACGTCATTACTTGCAAGGTATTCGTGAATTCGAATACTTTAATGCAGAAAACCATTATCTATAAAAATTGTCAATATTTTATTTCCGTAAAATATTCTGAAATGTTTCGCTAAGGTCAAGAGAAAAATTTATTTTATCCCTTCAAAAGGCAGAAAGCTGCAGTAGGTTTTATTATTTATCGCTTAAAAAGCTGAATTAAATTCATTATCATGAAATATATAAATTGAAAATTTTAACTTAAAATTTTATGCTAAAAATTTACATGGGTTTGTTAAAAGTAGTAATAGTATTCTATTACTACTTTTTTTCTGAAAAGTACTAAAAAATGATATAAAAGGAAATTTTGAATTGTAAATATCAGTGATATAGACGTTCGAAGTGTGGGTTTAGATTTTATTGAATATTTTATAATATGCTTTGATATTTATTATAGTTTATAAAATGAATTTTATTCATCATAGCCACAATAATTAAGCAAACACTTCAAAAGATAATTTAAAGAAATACATCGACAAGTAAAAATAAATTGAAAATAAATTAATCTTTTCCAAGCTTTTCATATGTGAAGGGGAAAAATACATTTTGACTCAAAGATGAATTCTGGTGAGATTTATAGAAAAATTTTAAAGAATCTACTTACTCAATTGACAGCTCTGAAACAATCGATAATTGTCGGTTGTCATTTGCTTATTAAAAACGGAATCTCTATTAGAATGATCATCAAATTTCGGTAACGCTGGATGGAGCTTAAAATAACCCCACCCCTTTTGTCTGCGTCATTATTGAACGAGCAGATCTAATGATTGTATAAGCATATTACCTCAGAACACACAATTAAATATTTTTTAAACAATGAAAGCGGATTGAATTGCGTTTCAACAATGAAAAGTATTGTTGTAAATTATACCAAAAAATATTTTTAAAAATTATTAAAATAAGAGAAAAATTTCAGGGCAACTTAATTGATACCAACGGGACCGGTTATTGAGTACACCGGGTAACGGGAGTACTGACAATAACCGTTATAAGTCGTTCAAGACAGTCGCCTGAAGCCATTACAGCAACCGAACCGGTTCAATGGAGAATGGAAGTGGTTCAAGACAGAAGAAAATGAAAGTTATGTAAATATTTCAATTAAAAAAACAGCTGGATTTGATTTCCTGAAAGAATAAATGGTTAATAAAATCAATCAAGGTAAACATGAAACTATATTATGACACGATACAACATAGTAGGAATCATTTTAGTTTGAATTTAATGGTAGGAAGAGGAGGGAACTCCTCAGAGCTTATTGTTAACATGAAAAACGCAAACGTAGAATATAGTATAATTTGCTACTTTTTCCATATCCAAAGATTTTCTACGGTTTTCGAGAAATTGATGAAATAAAAGCGGATTTTATAATTTACAACCAAGTTTCACTCGCATCAAAAAATAAATTTCTATTCATTCCAAATGTAGGAATTTTTTTTAAATTCAGATAATTTTGATTGTGCTTTAATAAATAAACAACTGGCAAAGCATGCCATGAATATTATATTTGTATCATCACTATAGAGATGAAATATTATCTTATCTTAAGAAGATCGTATTATGTCGATCTCAAGTTCCCACAAATGCATGGTAAAACAACTTTAAGATTATTTGCATGCAGATTATGAATAATCTTCGACGTTCGTCACAATTTACTTAGTCTTCATATATACCCCTTAGTTCTTAAAGAAAGATTTCAGCTCGAAAATTTTCTATTCAACTTCTTTCTCGGTGCACCCACAGTTTCTAATTTTCTTCTGCAATTTATTGGAACAAAAGTTTAGAAAATTAAGATATGCTTATCAGAACGCAGAATCGGGGACACGACTTATTACAAAATGTTTATTATCAAGTGCATAAATCCATCAAAATGTGGCTTAAGTGCTGTGTGCCCAACATATATTTTCTAAGTTGCTTCGATTATTGCCGAAATTTATATGGCAAAAACAGATGCAAAAATTATATACTTTTATCATTTTTTTACAATAACACGAGCAGAAAACAAATGACTTGCTCGAATGTCATAGTTGCTTTCCGCTACGGGAAGAAAAGGCATTTGGATCTTGTCCAATAGCGTCTTTTCTTTGTTTCTAAGACATGCTTACGTCAGCTGAAAGCAATGATTATTTTTTAAAGTGAATAAAACTCCTTTACTGGAAGAAGCAAAAATATCCAAAGCAATTAAACTTGTTTACTTTGCAGACAAACGCACCATCTCCATTAAGTAATGATAGAAAAGTATTTTTCAAGCCAATTATTATTTTAGGTGAGCTATTATTTTGGGTTCAAATAAATAAAAGTCAAGCTTAAATAACTTTTTAATATTATATGGTGATTTATAAATACTTTAAGTAACGGTGAAGTAATTTAATATGTAATAGGCATCAAAAATAAAATTTAAAATACCAACAGGCATTTTTAAAAAGTCGTTATACTTTACCGTGTGCTTTGAGCGATCCTTACTAGTCAGAAAATAAGATTAGTTTTCTTTTTGCAAATATTTGCTCCTTTAAACCTCTGACTCTTAAGGCCATTGAAATAAAGGGACCTCAAAATAGAGGAACGTCCGAGCTCCTCTATCAGAGATAAGGGAAATTCACTTTCCCCTCAAAAACCACAATGACATCTGACATTGTCCGAATTGTAAGAAAACTCCCCTCTTCCCCAAACACATCTGGGCGAGCCACTCTAACGAAGAAAGCACACGCCATGGGTGTGAAATTAATCACACTTAACGAAAGAGGGTGGACACATCAAATTCGAATTCGGACGGCTATCGTCTTTTGCTTGAAGGGACGTATGGGACGGTCCTGTATCGATAGAGTTAACCCTCTGACTGCCGAATTATTTTAATTACTATTTAGATGCAATGTTTGGAAACATGCTCAAATACCGTTGAACAGGCAAAATGTTATTTACATGCAAGGCGTTATGAGTATAATAATATGAGTAAAATATATATGATTTATAAAAGTACTAAGTAAATTCATTGCGAAATTTGGAGGCTGCAGCAGAAAATAGTCTTGCTTCGAAACCACCGATATCGCGGGTTAAGTAGACAGAGATTTAAGAATGACATTTTATTTGTTTTAACTCTAAGTGAATATTCGTGTAATCTGACATTAAAAATAAATTATTAAATTTCAGTTGGCATATTTTTAATATTACATTTTTATCATTTTTATTAGAATGATTTTGTTTAGGTTCTTACGTATTTATTTCCCTCTATAATTTTTGAAAATAATTGTACTTTTGGCATTCAATCATCCAACAGGAAATACATTACTCAGAGTATACTTCTCAGTATACTCTGAGTAAGTACTCGCGTATATACTTCTCAGAGTATTAAACCCAACTCAATTGAACAAATTTAATGATAATTAAATGCTTTAAGAGAAGATCATGACACATTCATTTGGCATGTCTTTTTCTGAAAAAGTCAGTGTCAAGCTTTTAACTTTGGATTTATAAGATCTGAAGGAATTGAAAATGTCTTCCTTCCCTGCGATGTCGAGTGATATGGAAAGGACGCCATCTTGATTGAAGCAATTATGTTTCATTACAAAAACAAAGCTCTCGACATGGGTACGACTCACATTTCAAAAACGAAGCATTGAGACTGCATTCCGATAAAATTGCCTTCAGGGATCAACTGTCACTGGGCAGCGCTTGGTTCTTTGGGCGAATGTATTGATTTACGGAGGCAGAAACAAGAGAGCAATAATCCCTTGCGGCAAGTGGATAATCAGTCAGCAAAGTCTCTCAGTTTGTCGGT
>BGPR01024064.1:13591-23627 GCA_013235015.1 Araneus ventricosus | reverse complement strand
AAACAAGAAACTGAATTTTTTATAGCTTATTTATTTATTTTCAGAACATCGTAATTAACTTTTTTATGAAATGGACTTTAAATTAGGAAAAAGCAAATTCCTTAATATCAAAAATTTTATTGGGACCTACATTCCTGATGATAAAACAGTGTAACAAATTTTATCCATCTAGCTATTCAAGTTTTTGAGTTATAGTGTTCACATGAAAGCGAACAGACAGACTTCCCGTAGACGGATTTTGTACAAAATTTGATAAAATCCAACAAATTATGTGTCAAGATCACATACCAAATTTCATCCCCGTAGCTTTAATAATTTTCGAGTTATCGGTTCACACAGACAGATATAATTCCAAACTTGTGTTTTTCGGACTCAAGGAGGTCTAAAACGTGGAGATTCGTCAAAATCTCGAGTTCGAATTTTTTGACGATTACAATATTTTCTCTTTGTATATTTCCTATACGAGAAAGTAAAAAAATTAAATGTAGAAGGAAACTTGATGCATTTAATGAATCAGCGACCAGTTTAATAAATGTATCAGTGAAAATCTGAATATGAAACGAGTGCCGATGAAAAGATTATTTCCTTGAAAAAAACCCCGTCCCCTCATATTATCGTAGATACAAATTTTAGCAAAAGCATTTCTTCACAATACGCCTGTTAAAGATATTTATAAGAAAATAAAATATGAATATGCCTTTATAATAAAACAGTTTAATTAAGCTTTATTATCAAATAAAATGTATTATAATTATCCTTCTAAATAAAATATTACATTAAAATTACAATTCAATAATATTTTCGAAAGTTATCTCGAAAAGGTGAACAAAATTAACTTGATATTACATTTTCAACCTGTACAAATACAGACACACTCGCTTTAATTATTTGTAAAAAATCATAATATCAGCATAACAAAATATAATTAATCGAAAAAGAAACAAAAAATGTTTTAAATCATCTAAAATCTTATAAGTTTTTTATTTAACTTTAAAGAACAGAATCGGTGCTTGGAGCTGCCATCCGTTTAGAGCGAAAACGCTTTCGTACAAAAACACGTGTGAACACTGTCACGCGTTACTATGGGACCATGCGACGATTTCCCGGCGAAACCGGAGCTGCTTCATTGGGAAACGATGAGACGAGCGCGACGAGATCTGGTTACACGACTTTGCCGCGCAAGTGTGAACAGCGCCATTAAAGAACACGGGGTCATGTGTCGCCTCACGGCCACAGCTTTCGACGAAAACGACCCGTCTGTTCGCACCCTTATATAGGCGTTGCCGACCGCATCGGGTTACGATGATTAGTTGCATATCTCCGTTATTTGCATATGCACGCCTGTACCAGTTTTTTTTTGGTTCTTCAGTGTATATATATTATTCCTTTAAGTGAAGTGTAGAGGCAGTCGAAGAAGATCGCAGTCGTTAAAGTCCAAAACAGCTTATTACATTTCGAAAATGGGCAAAATTAAATTAGTTATAGAGTACTCAATAATAGATTAAACTTTCAGAAGATTATGGAAACATTAAAGCCATGGCCAGGAGTAAAAAATTACGCCTAAAACGGCGCGACTTGCTTAGTGCGTTACATGATTACAAAAGAGGAAATTACACAGACGCAGCGAGTTATTATAATACCGAAAAGGGAAAAGTACCAAAGTTGAGGTTCCACAAATAGTGCGACTCTTGTGAGTCTAGTTAAAGTAGAAGTGCTTTTACATGGGATTGAAGTAAAAGCCTCTCTGGAATGAAGAGGCAATTTGCCTCTTCATTCCAGAGATTTCCCGTCAAATTTGACGCGTTTATATATATATATATATATTTGTAAAATTCCGATTTATTAAAACGTGGTAAGTCAGTTTGATCAAATAGATATTTAGAAATTTTTAAAAATGCTTTATTTTTAATTTTTTTTACTATGAACCAAAAAAAAGTTATGTCTTTGAAAAATTGTGACCATACAGAAGTAGTAATCAGATGCTAGAGAGTCCATAAATCAGGAAAAAATTAAGAAAATCGAATGATTAAAACGGATTTATAGCGCTCAGCAGTAACTTGCACACATGGCGATTAGAAAATAATTCCCTAACATTAGAAGAATAGATCTCCACAACAAAAAAATTAAAGCTAATTTCTAAAAATCATTGTAAGGGGGAAATTGTAATGTTTTATTTTGTTTGCCAGATGTTTAGCTAGTACCTCTTCTTCCCATTAGGAGAATATATATATATATATATATATATATATATATATATATATATATATATAGAAAAAAAGGTCCTTTATTTCGAAAATTGTGACCATAAGAAGAAAAGATGAAATGATTGGGAGTTCATTAATCAGAAAAAACTTGAAATATCAATGAATTGCCGACGTCAAATCTGTAGGATTTTATTAAAATTTGGATGTGTGTGAAATCTGTAGAAAGGAAGCCCGCGTGAAAACAGTAAACAAATGATGCAAAAAAACAAGATGGTAAAATTTGGTACACATTTTGATCATCAGAATTGTAAATGTCTATAAAATTCTTTAAAGGAATTACCGTTTATCGGTTTGTGTTCAATGGAATCTCAGGAATCCGAACTTTTTACTTTTTAATTTTATGAAATTTTTTGTTAAAAAAGGAAGGAAAAATAACAATTACGAATCAGAAACAAAACTAATGTTTATTCTTAAATGAAACATTTGAATTGGCATTTAAGAATCAATACAGCACCTTAATTAATAGAAACAAACTCGGTTATCTCCTTTCGATGCAAGGAAGTAACTCTGAGTGACGATACGAATCGCCGTTAGCTCTTTCCGAACTCTCTTATAGAATACCTAGTCAATACGCTACTGCATTTGGTATATCAACAAAATTAGAATTTTCAGGAATTCGAACAGCGGTGAGACCTAATTAGTTCAGATTACCGATGTTCAACTGAATGTGAACGCTATAACTCAAACGTGCAACGACTTAGATAAATGAAAATTAATATTTGGTCTCGAGACCAAAGTTGCTTCTCTGAATCAAATTTTCGAATCAGTCGGTCGGAAATGGTTACTCGGTTTCCTTCAATAAACCACGAAACATAGAACACGCCATATTGTGTCACTATATGTTAAGTCCGGGTCAAGGGCGGATCTAGGAATCCGCTAAGGGTGGGGGGCTACAGTGGGAAAAAAATGTCTGTTCTCCCAATTGAGCTGCCTAAATAAGTCTTAAGCCGCCTTTTATGTAGAAAAACTCGTCTCTGCTGTTCTTCATCGTCACAGGAATGGTTCCTCAATATTTGAAGAATTACCACAGTCGGAAAGACTTTCAAACTCTTTGAAACTTTCAGCAGTTGTCTCTGGTTCCTTAAGCGTACACACCGATTTTGCTCCCAATATTTTGAATTCTGATTTTAATTGAAACTCCAAACTTTTAAAAAAACCAGTTGTATTCCAAAAGCTGCATGAATAATGTCATTGTCGTTGTGAATTGCATTCTTTGATGGTATAAGGCCAACCAGAGGCAAAATCCCATAAAAGTCCGGGTTAAACCTTAACTCATGTCCGGAAATAAAATGATAAAATATATTATAAATATCACCCATGAGAAATATTCTTCAGTATTGCTCGAAGAAACATTTTCTCTAGTTCTTTACTTCCATATGTTCTAGGAAACTTCATTTCACTGTGAACATCGTCAGAATGCACGTGTCCAAAAGCTACGCATAATTCGTAAAATGCTAAGAATTTGGAGTTAATACGTGCACGATGGTTCATATCAGTTGTGAGGAATCGTGAGAGGAACAATCGTAGGAACTCACATTTTAAAGTAAACATTCGTTAACGAGTTTATATAGGAGATCAACCAGAAAGTAAAAGTAAAAAAAAGAGAGAAAGAGAAAAATTAAGAAAGTAAGAATAAGAGAAATCAAGAAAGCAAAAAGGATTCGGGAGATGTACAAATTTTTTAAAAGACATCTCTCAATTTTTCCGCACGGTTTTTTTTTCTTTTTTGCTTATAACATTTAGAATTTTCAACTAAATTATACGAAACTTACAGAATACGTGACAATATATTTGCGGAGCCTTATATTAAAAATAAAAGTTAATACTTTGAATATTCACGGAAATACGAGTATTTGTAGTAAATAATTTTGAACTTCACATTCGCAAAACATAGTACAGTGAAACCTCTGTATAACAATACTGTCTATAACGATAAATCTGACTAAAACGATGTTTGTTGTGGTCCCGGCGGAATTCCTATTTATTCAATGCATTCTGAACCTGTCTGCAGCGATGATCACTTTTTGTATGCACCTGTCTATAGCGATAATTTTACCCTTTTATAGAGCTGGAACAGTACACTCGAAATTATTTTCCCTTTGAAAACGACATCTCATCGTACAGAATGTGAGATTACAGGGAAATCGGGGAGATGGTACTAGAAACCGGAGACTATTGTAGCAAGGAGATGGGGGGTAGTAATTGGAATGTGCACGAATGATTGTAGTAAATACTCCTCTGTCTCTTGCTGGGCGCTCATTCGTAGTTAGTACTCAGGACTGACCACTTGTTCCTTGAAATTCGTTTTTCATGCATTAAATCCTCGAATCTACGATGGTGCGGATTAAAACCTAGGCATTTTCAGACATTGCGTAAAACATGGGTATGAATATGAAGAAACAGTTATACTTTAATATTCCTATTTTGTATACTTTTATTGTTAGTAAAACTGTTAAGAAAAATTTTCAATTCGTAGTTCTTAAAAAGATTTTTACTAATTTAAAGTTTATAAAAAAACAATTTCATATCAGCGAGTATTTGTAGGATGAATGAATAAACGCAATAAAATGAGTTAAGTGTATTAGTACATGCGCACATACATAAGCATTGGTTGCTCAAATGCTTAAACTGTCTATAATGATAGTCTATCTATAACTATATTTTCCCCAAGTCCCTACAATGTCGTTATAAACAGGTTTTACTGTATAATTTTTCTTTCATAATTTCGAAGACTGATACATAAGTCAGTTAATATAAAAATTCACTTGAATTTCATTGGCGATTCAGAAAAATATTGGCATTGCTGAGAAATTAATTTCAATTGCTAAAGAGAAGTGAAATTATGAGGATTTTTAAACAAATTGGTATATTTTAAGCTTGAATATTCTCATGGGCATTCAACTTGATTATAACTTGTATACCATTCAAGATACCTATCAGAAGATTCAAGTTTAAAAAATATCAAGAGATTTTCTTATTAGGAAGTTTCATTTCCTCACTGAAAACTGCCTCAGCAATCGTTGTTGTAATACGATAGCCGTACAGTTATGTATCAGTATGAAGAACCTGCAATAACTAAGGGGGCAATCAATGAGTGCCTCCGGAAGCCCTGCAACAAAACTCTTGTTCCTTAAATTATCGTTAGCCATCCAGCTGAGAGAAAAACCACTCCAATATGTCCGCCATTCTGGAAGAGAATGCCCCCCCCCCCTTCCGTGTCGTAAATACGCAATTGTGTCTGATTTGCTATTATATTGCAATTACTTTTCTGGAAAGACTAGATAAGAAAATTGTTTTTAACGAATTCAATACATAGCATTCTGGATAGTCTAGTGATTTAAGACCCGAAGAGGGGGTTAAGCCCCCCCCCAGGATCCGCCCTTGGTCCGGGTGAGGGAACACTCCCACTAGCGGACTTCCCTTGCAATAAGTTTCCAGAAATGGAGACATTTAGGTCTCTTGTACACACATTCATTTGTGTCGGCCGACTGAATTCCTTTAGTGGAATGTAGAATGTACTCAGAACCATTTGTAGCTTGATTTATCAATTAGAATGTTACCAAATTTAGTACGGGGACTAATGACGACATGGGAAAAAAATATTTCATGGAAAAAAATAGTCCCTAAAGTAGCCGATAGGGGGAGATGTGGAACCGTTGTAGTCTACACAACTGAGAAGTAAACAAATGAAAAATAAAGAAGAAATTTCAGTGCAATACATCTTTAATGCAGCAAATCAACTGTCTCAAAGGCTTATAGAGATGATATTTCAGTGCACCATAGCACTTTATTCAATAAAAACACTTCCTCGGCCACAGCAAAGAGCTCTTACAATGTGATCATGACCACCCTTCTCGTGGATCACACACTGCATCCTGCACACAACATTCTCGATGGCCGAACGTAACATGTCACTAAGAATGTTCAGCATAGACTGTGATATGTCGTCTTTCAAGGTCGTCAACCCAGCATGCGGAATGTTCTTCGGTGTTTTCCCTTACAGTGGCGGACTGGGTCTGAAAATAGTGGTTGCCAGGAATCAGTGAGGGCCCACACATATCTACAATCATAATATTAATTCGGATATATATATAGTAAAATATTTACCGAAACTCATGACGTTAACCGTCAACCACCACAACCGAGTTCACGTCAGCACTTTTGAACGTTGTTCTTGCCGCGTGCTTGTGCATCTGATTCCTTTGTCTCTCCTTTTGTAGATTATTGGGCGAGTTTTGATACCTTTTTCTACATTTTTGTTTAGCTTTGTTGGCTATGAGGTTGGGTTTCATGTGTTTTATTTCAAATGGACCTGGGCTTTTTATTTTCAATTGGACTTGGGCTTTTTTGCTTTGTTTCCTTATTTCAAACTATGGTTTTTGTTCAGTGTTCCGGGGAAACGAACTCTTTTTAGCATTATTGCTAGAGTTTGTGTTTAGAAAACACCGAATTTATCTATATATAAGCCCGTTCGGGATTTCCCTTGCTGATGACGCGTCCTGGACGTTGGCGTTTTGTTCCTTTTTGTTGTTTTGGTTTTTCATTTATGACGTTATTTTGTTAATACTTCTCACTTTTCGGTTATACTGCTGCATTGGCGCATTCACCGCATCTGTGAAGTTTTTTTCTCATATTTAAATCTTTTTTAGAATTTATGTTAATCGTATAGTGTCCTTTTCCTAAAGTTTACTTCATCTGAATTATTACTTCTTCGATTAAGTATTTATTTGATTAAAACTAATTTCTTAATTGGTTATTGCATTATATATATATATATACATAAAATTTTTTATTTAATTTTTAATTTTGTTTATATTTAAATACATTAATTATTTAAATTTATATATTTAATAATTATGTATTTAATTTAATTTTTTTATTATATATTTAATTTATATTTTTTTCCGTGTCTATAAAATAAATCCTTTTTAACACCCCTTAATTTTCTACGTTTAAAATAACGAAATTAGGATTAAAGTTATTTTATTTTACATTCCGGAAGTTAAATATTTCGCATACGGTTTTAGCGACAAAGTATGAAGAAGATATGCTGCCCATTAGTAGGGCATCTGTTGAAACATCCAGGAACTTTTAAAACAAACTTCTTGGGATGATTTAGAGTTTAGTAATTTGTACTCGTAATGTTTCAGTAATTTGTAATTAAACTGGTATCATTAAAAAGATATTTTTGAATTATAAGGAATTCAAAAATCATTTTGTTGATAGCATTTTTTAAAAATACTGCGAAAAACGCCAAAATCTTGCTTAATTTTTAAGTAATTGAAATTTTAATTTACTTTTGAACTTTAAAAAGTTGACAATTATTTTCATCTTTTTTTGAAGAGCATGTGTGCCAAATTTCATAAAGATGGAGTAAAACTATAGATTTGTACAAAATACATCCTTATAACGTAAAAAACTACTTTTGTTGTATTAAAATGCAGTCCATTTTCAATGTTTCGCTAGTTTTTTTTTTAAGTCCAGTTTTTTTCTTTGTTACTTCAAATAAATTTAGTTTTTGATAGATTTTCTATGTTATTTTAATAAATTTACTTTTTAGCAATAGCATTAAACTCATCTTTCCACTTAAGGAAAGATAATCTTCCTGGAAATTATGTAATTCATTTATTTGATATGATGAGGTTAAATTTTCACTTTATAAAAAGCTTAATAATGCGCAATAATTGTAGATTATAATTATGCAAAATTTTGAAAAATAATCTTAATTGAATATCGTGTTTTTTAGACTTTTTTAACAGTTGAATGTAAAGACTTATGTCATTAGTTTCATTAGACACAAAAACATACTGCATCAAAATTTATCTCTAAATGATAAAACATTTCCTATCTACTGTTTTTTCTTCTCCTTTTTTTTTCTTTGCACAACTAATTTCTTTCTCAGTCTTTTGTAGCAATTAATACTTTTAACTTAACAAAAATTAAATAAGTTGGCGAATTTAGATATTTATTATTATATTTGTTAATATAATCAAATTAAGACAATTAATAAAATGGACGAGTCGGTTGGTAGCCGAATGCGGCTAGTGTTTAATACTACAAAATCAATGTAAAAATAGAGAAATGATAATTTCAGCTTACCTCTCAAATTTTTTTTTCTTTCCTTTTGCAAGATACGCTACATATGTCTTTACTCTCTTACGACTAAAAACAGAAATAACACTTTCCTCACCAATTATTTTCCATGAAAGACAGACCAATAAGACTGAGGAACCTTTACGCTTCTAAATGCAAACTCCCCCCAAACGCATAAAGAAAAGCGTAAGTGTCGTCTTTTCATAGATATCATTTAGTGTCCTAGTCACAGTTTTAGCCAAGAAAACGTTTTCTTACAGGCGAGTTTCCTTGTTTGTCAGATTTATGACAGTAAAATGAAACTACTAAAAAGAAAGAAAAAAGAACCTCTTATAGCCATCTCTCACAAGAACCGCACCCGTTCTGCACAAAGAGATGCAATTCCTTCCATCTTTCCGGGGGCTTCCGAAACCAACAAAAACTCTCAATGAGTATTGAGGCTCGACTTTGGACAGAAGAGGTACCCTGTTACAATACAGGACCAGAGAAATATGGCCCTGGTTCCAATAGTCCGAGGGTTTGTGCGATGGCTGCAACATTCTGGGGAAACATCTGTAAATGATCGGAAGGTCAAAGAAAGTGGACAAAGAACTCAGTACAGTTCCTACGGGCAGTTATAATTCCGTATGCATCTTGGGTCGGTACTCGACCACCCGCTGTTCGGCCGGTCGAATTACGACAGTAATAAATCCCCAACGAAGGGCTATTTTATTTGTTTGATTTAGAAAACCTTACTATAGAGAAAGAGTTCTTTCTTCTCTCCCACACTTCCTGGAGGCCCAAAATGTCTTCTGTTTAAGGGGCCCCGCTTGCCATCGGGCAAGCTGGCAACCTCGCCAGTCCGCCACTGTTCCCTTATATTAATAGACTGAATTATTGGTGCAGCTGTCGTTTACGGAACCGTGCATTTGCAAATTTTACCTCCTTTTCATGCAATTTTTCAGCTATGTAGACTACAATAGTAACACATTTCCTCCTATCGGCGATTTTCGGAACTATTTTTTCGCGGAATCGTTTCACTCATGTCATCTTTATCTCTATCAAATTTATTGGCATTCCAGTTGATAGATCGAGCAAGAAATGGCTCTGAATAGTTAGTTTTTAAAAAAATACCATGGATATAAATTGTTTTATGCAACTAATAATTCCATTTTAATAAAAAACTAAAACTGCAGACGGAAAAAGGATTTTGTTTATTACAATTTATATAAATGCAGCTTAAGTATTAAAAATATAATACATAAATATATATATATTAAAAATGATGCCTTCAATCGAGTGTGGTAGTATTAAATGTATCTTTACATTCTCGCTCATGACATTAAGAGCGCATGGCTGTAAGACACATAAGCTGTTATGTAACATGATAAACACATGCACTGTAGTCTTTATTATGAAATATACACTTCAAATTTTGCTGCTGCAAATATTGAAACATAAGGAAAGTTTCGTGCAATTAAAAACAGATAATTACTTATTAATGGAGGACTAAAATATATTTTTTAACGACCAATGCCAGGTCCAACAGATAGTTTACCACAGAGTTTTTTGTTTTCTGCAAAAATGTGGTAATTAATATTTTGAATCGTACTGAATGTTGGAATGTTCATCCTTGTAGAGCTTGCTGATATAATGTTGATTCGTCAGTAGAAGATGAATCAGCTAGTTTCCTAGCCGGT
>BGPR01024064.1:0-13581 GCA_013235015.1 Araneus ventricosus | reverse complement strand
ACATGATAAACACATGAACTGTAATCTTTATTATGTAACATACACTTAAAATTTTGCGCTGCACATATTGAAACATAAGGAAAGTTTGTGCAATTAAAACAGATAATTACTTATTAAAAGAAGACTAAGATATCTTAATCCCTGACCAATGCCAGGTCCAACAGATAGTTTACTAATAGCTTCGCTCAACGTATTAGGCCTTTTTTCTAACTCATTACTAAAATAAGAATTCTTTTTAGGTACACGCAGATAATATCATTCAGAGATGGTATATAAAATCCTACTTTAGATTTTATTTATACAAATGAATTCAACTAATTTTATAAGTTAATAAATACAAAATGAAAAACTTCACGTGCCACTACAAACACGAGATGAACGAAACTCATTTTCATCCAAAATATATGCAAAAGATCCCTAAATTAATAAATAAGACAGCGGCGTGTAACAATAAATATATTTTTATTCTTCCCAGGTGTATTAATTTAACACCATTACTTTGAAGAAAACAAGTAAAGCTTCGAAACACAGTTTAATGCCGTCTCAGATATAGTTTATAATTAAACCTTTAAATAACAAATTAGTTTTGTTGTTTATAAATCAAAATTATTTAAAATCTCCAATTCCCAACTTGTCTTTAGTCGCGACTGATTTATAAAATTATGCGATTCCCTACGAAATGAAACACATTACGTTTTTACTTTTTGCACTAAACAGTCTCAGAACGATAAAAAGCTTTGTGGTAGCATACTGAAATCAGTCGAAGAAACAAGATTTAAATAGATTTTTATATTTATAATTGAATAACATAATATATGGATTGGAAAACTTTCTAACATCCGACAAAGATGCAATATAAAAACGAAGTTGACCTTTTTAGATTCTAAAATGTAATTGCTAAACACACATACGTCAAAACATCCACTTTTTATAAGAAATATTGTAATTATTAAATATTAAAGCCAAGAAAAAAAATCTAAATGCTTAGAAATAATGAAATTTAGAAACGATGTTTTTTTAATAATTCAAAACAAAAAGTATAGGTAAAAATACAAGCAGAAGACGAAAAACACAAATCTTTAAAAAGACTTCTTTATTACAAAAATGAAACAATTCTATCAATACGATATTCATATTCGATATATGATTCTCAGAATAATGAAAAAGAGATCTTATCATGACCCCTAACATTTTGCATAAAATAGAATATACAAACAGTCCAAAAAATGCATACACATTTCTAATAAATCATCACATAAACAATGTATAAAATATAACAAAGAAGTGTTCCGCATGTAATAGACAGACATAGTTTAAAAAGAGCATTATTGTTTATAATATTCTGCAACAAAATGTAAATTGCTTTAGTTTATTAAACATATTTAAATGCGTGCATGTAAAGCATTTTTAATATTAATGAGCTAGTTTTTCAGGAAATTAAATAATTAGCTCATTAATACCAATTTAAATGTTTTAGTAATGATAACTACAACAAAGGTAAATAAATTAATATCCAGTGTCAAAGCCAATCATTTAGAACAGAGGTTAACAACCTGCGGTACGCGTACCCCTGGGGATATGTAAAGAACCTTTTGGGGCACGCGAAATCAGAATTTTTGATGGTGGAAACAAGAAAACACGAGGGATAGCTTCTCCAAGAGAATACCTGCTATTTAATAACTATACCACTTGAAATGTTATTATGAAGTGGAATTTTTAGCTATCTTTATAAGTTAATGAGAAATTATTACAACTTAGGTTTCATTTGCTTTGGAGTTGAACTAATACTATGGTAAAAATGGAATAAGAAGTAAAATCAAAAATAAGTTCTGCGAATGTTATTAATTCGAGTTATTTGACTTTTAAGCTCACCCACGCACTTAACATTATTGATAAATACTTCTTTGCATTGAGCGACGACTGGGGGTGTGGGGTGGACATGATAGTTGGGGGTACGCGAAATCAAAAAGAATAGTCAAGGTGTACGCGAGGGGGAAAAGGTTGGGAATTAGAACATGTATTTATTTTGAATAATTTCGATACAGTAAAACATCTTTTTCAATCAGAATATTCACGTATAACAAAATTCATTTTAAGTTAACCCTTAAAACATTTCCGTCAGCAAAACTTTTTAGTGTGAAATGTGCGTACTATTATTATCTTTTGTGCACATCTCACAGGTGCTCGGTTTCCATCTAGCGTTTCAATACATTCAACTCGAGATAATCTCAGAGTCGAAATATTTTAATAAAAAAAAGAGAGAGAGAATGATTTGTTGTGGATACACCCATCATCTTATGGTATGTCTTGAAGTGAAATGAATCATCGAGAGTAAAATGATGTCGAGAAGAGGTTCCCAACCTGGAATACGCGTACCCCTAGGGGAAACACGAAGGACTAGTTGGTGGTACAAGAACTCAAAGACGGTAATGGTGGACACAAAAAAAAACATAAGGGATTAAAGATGTTATAGAATTTTGTTTCCCTAAGTTCGTGTAAAAAGTAAAATTGAAAGTTTTGTTTAGACGTTGAATTGAACTAATACTATTGTTAAAAATGGAATAAAATGTAAAATCAAAATTAAGTCCTGGAAATGTTATAAATTCCTATCATTTGACTCTTTATCTCACTCACGCCCTTAATATTATTGATAAAAACTTTTTTGTATAGACGGATGGTTGGAGGGAGGATTTGACAGTAGGGTGTACGCGAAAATAAAGAGACTAATCAAGGGGTACGCAAGGGGGAAAAGTTTGGGAACCCTTGATGTAGAGTATTACGTCGGACAATGACGGATGTATTATCGTCAGTTTTGAACAAATTATTTAAGCAAACTTTAAAAAAACCCTTTAAACTTCACACACATACAGTTTTTTTTCATGTTAATAAATTCTGTTGAAATGATCTTGCTAAGAATACGCTTCACTAAACATCACAGATTATGGTTTTATTCATTCTCTATTGTATGCATCACTGCATGTGCTTTGAAAGCTGCAAGGTAAGAAAATGTTTTTTTACTGCCAAAGGTCTCTCTTTCGTATGTGTCCGTGTCTTCTTATATTCCGCAGCTGGTAAATCGATTTATACAAATGTGGCAGCAAATGGTTTCTCTTTCGTACACATCCATGCGGTGTGCGTCCATAAATATCTCTTTAAATTTGATTTTATAGAAAATTATTTCTTACAGACGTCACGTCCTAGTATTTCCTGTTTCCTATGTTTCAGTAACTGTCTATTTAAATAAGACTTTAAAGAAAATGATTCCTTTCCTACGTCAAATATAAAAGGTTTCTATATCGTGTGCATCCGTAAATGTCTTTTTAAATTTGACTTATCAGAAAAAATTTTATAACAAATGCCACATGCTAACAGCATATGGTTTTTCTTCCGCATATGCAAGTAAAGGTGTCTCCAAATGATGCCGCCGAGAATAAACTGTACTAAAAATGTGGCAATCAGACGGTTTCTCTCTTGTATATGGGTTAATAAATCTGTTTTTAAAAATGATTGCTGAGAAAGCGATTTATTACAACCGCATATAAATACGGTCTATTTCCCATGCATACATAAATGTGCCTTTAATTTAGGAAAGTGCCTAGGAAAGGCTATACCCAGGAATGAGATTGGCAAAAAAGCAAAAAAGACTGAAATCATACGCGAGCAAAAAATTTGTACCATAATTTATACGCGAAAGATGTTTTAAGAAGTAAAGCATCAGAACAGGCAACATGATGAAAATATTACACTATAATAACTAATAACTTAGTTATTTATAATTCAGTATGTATAAATAAAAAAAAATATTAAATGATTATTAAATCTTTCACATTAAAAGTTAACAAATAAATTTAACACATCATCAGGTGCATCAGAAAATACAAAATCAGACATTAAAACATATTTACCATATGTGCATTACTGAGATGCAACATTCACTCAACAGAAGTCTGAGAAGAATTATATTTAATAACCTTTTGATAAAAGTTAGCTCAAAAAATAAATAAAAATAAGGACAAATAATTTCTTTTGCATCATGCAATTGTGTAAAGTGTATTAGCTCTTTATAAATTATAATAATCTATCATAAACTGAATTCAGTTTATTTCTTTTATTTTTATACATTTTTGCAAAAGTAACAGCACAATGATTTTGCACCTTATAAAGTGAGAGGGGTCTAGAAATTGTACAGTAACAATGACAGATTCATTTAGCATTAGTGTTATTTGAAACATTTCTTTAATTGTTAAAGAAGTGGTTTTCTTTCGTTTTTTTTTATTTGTGTGGCTTTTGTTGGTAACAGATCTCCATTAACACGCTTTACCCCTTGTTTTGGAGGACTCCTATCTTTGACAGATTTTTTTTCAATAAAGGATGTGTTTGCATCCTCTGCAAGTTTATTTTCAGTAGAGGCTAAAGTTTTTGCACAGTCTTCATTAGTATCTCTCTGTTTAATTGCTGGCATAGTTGTCGGGACTACATTATCTCTAGAATGCCTAGCTTAATCATCCGTTTTATTTTTTATTTTGTGAAGAATTTTTTATGTCTTATTCTCTGCTTTTTTGTTCCATTTGCATACAGCTTTTTAGCTGCCTCTTTTGACAGAAGTTTTTTTTTTTTGAGTTTATTTGTTTTCGTTCCATTTTTTTTTTATTTCTGCATCTTGGTACGCCCTACAAGATGACCTTAAGTTTTCAACTCATTTTTTTTTCAATATGTTCATGCAAAAAAAATATTTTTTTTGCAAAATATGCCACAGAGGTTTTATTTTCTGCAAAAAGGTGGCAGTTAATACTTTGAATGGCACTGAATATTCGAATTTTCATCCTTGTAGAGCTTGTTGATATAATGTTGATTCGTCAGTAGAAAAAAAGCAAATTTTTGCGGGGGGGGGGGGGGCACACGGAAATCCGAAAAAAACCCCGGAATTTCGAGAGAAAAAAAAGACAAAAAGGAGGAATTTTTTCAAAATAACAAAAAAGTGGAAATCCGCCAAAAAGCGGAAGAATCTCATGCCTGTGTACCGCAAATGTCACAAGCATAAGGTTATTCTTTCGTGTGAGTCTGCAAATGTGCATTTAAATGTGACCGCTGAGAAAAAGAGTTACTGCAGATGTCGCATGCATACGGTTTCTCTTTCGTATGCGTCCGTAAATGCGTTTTTAAACTTGACGTATGAGAAAATACTTTATTACACACATTACAGGCAAATGGTTTTTCTTTCGTATGTGTCCGTAAATGTCTCTTTAGACTCGATATTTCGGAAAATGATTTCTTACAAACTTCACATGCAAATGCTTTCTCTTTCGTATGCGTACGTAAATGTGTCTCCAAATATTTCCGAAGAGAAAAAGATTTATTGCAAATATCGCATGCATATGGCTTTTCTGTTGTGTGAGTCTGTAAATGAATATTTAAATTTTTCACGCCGAGCATAAGCTTTACTGCAAAAGTCGCATGCATACGGTTTCTCGTTCGTATGCGTCCGAAGATGTGTTTTTAAGTTTGAATGCTGTGAAAAGTGTTTATTACAAGTGCCACATATTAACTTTTTCTCCGTAGTATGTGTCTGTAAATGTGTCTTTAAATCACCCCGCCTAGAAAAAGCTTTCCTGCAAATGTCACATGCATACGGTTTCTCGTTCGTATGTGTCAGTAAATGTCCGTTTAAAACGTGTTTCTGAGAAAAAGCTTTTATGCAAATGTGGCATTTAAATGGTTTCTCTTTTGTATGCGTCCGTAAATGTCTCACTAAATCATGACGCCGAGACAATGCTTTATTGCATACATCACATACATACTGTTTCTCGGTCGCATGCGTCTGTAAATGTCCCTTTAAAATACCCAATGTGGAAAAGGCTATACTGCAAATGTTGCATGCAAACGGTTTCTCTTTCGTGTGTGTCCCTATATGTCTCTTTAAATCCCACACTTCAGAAAATGCTTCGTTACACACGTCACATGCATATGGTTTCTCCATAGTATATTGTACAAGAAATGATTTTTTTAAACTATTTGTTCAGAAAGCAGTTTAATTAAAAATTCGCAAATGTGAGTCTTCTCTTTAATTCGATTTGCAAACAAAATTTTCAATTCTCATAGAATGTTTTTCACATGCAGTGTCTCTTTTGGGAGCATGAAAAGAGGAATCTTTGAATTGAAATGATGGAAGACGCTTTAGCACGTGAGTCATAGGCATAAAATTTCCTTTTTGTGTATGCATATTAATAACAATAGAAAATATAGTTTAAATCAAAAATTTTAAACACATGTAATTCAAGCAATTATTCTTTCCTGCTTTGTTGTGCTGGATTTCTTTCAAGATATGTCGATGTTGCAGTATCTCATCTACAAATCTTGGAACGGTAAGAACGTTTTATTGTTATCACTTCCCGTTGGAAAGATGTGGTTACTCTGTAGTGGATCTCCTTGCCATGGCAAACATCGAAATTACACCATTCTTCGAAGTTCCTCAAATGTTACTTCGAAATCTAAATAACAAAATAAGGAATGAAATTTTACTCTCAGAACTATTGAAATCGACAAACGCATCGAAAGATTAAAACAGATTTATAGTAACAACTCACACGCATAATGATTAGAAAAGATTGCCCTAACATTACATCTCCACAATAAAAGAATTTAAATCTCATTTCTGTACACCATTTTAAGAGGAATGTTGTGAAGTTTTATGTGATGTTTAGATATTATGATGTTAGCATCTTCCTCCTATTAAGAGGATATAGACAGGGTGTACGAAAAAGGTGGAACAAGCGTATATTTCCTTAAATATTGATTTTAGACATATACATAGACATTTTATACATGATTTTAGACCTCCAATTACAAAGCTTCATCAAGTAAGGCAAGAATTTGTGTGAAAACACTTTGGCTTTTGTGGAAGTTGTAAATCAAAAGTTAAGAAAAATAAATATTTATACGCGCCCTATAGAGCAAAAGTGTCAATGAGTGAAATGTTCCTCTTACACTCATCTATGCATATTCTAAGTTTCACGATTCTGTCTGCAACACTTGTAGAGGTATATTAATTTTTAAATTTCAAAGGGCTGCTCATAAATTTGTATGGAGATGCTTATTGAAGAAATGCAAATTTATTCAACATAGAGATTCAGCGAAATGCAAATATTTGTCAAGTAGTAATATCAGCCAATCATCACGGATTGAAAATAAATTGCCAATGACGCATTCTGTTGCTCAGTGTCATTTGCAGATAGTCGCAACTATCGACTTGATAAAAAAATAGAAGGACAACTTGAGAAAATGAAAATTTAAGGTATAGCAGGAAAATAGCCTAATATTGAACCAGAATACTGAATTATTTACTCTTAGCTTTGTTCGTATAAATAAGCTTTACCTAAAAACAGTGGCGACTCGTCTTTTACGTCTGAAGAGTTGCAGAACTCCCTAAAATTATTTTAAAAATTCGTATTTTTGTTTTTATTCTTTTTTGCTTACTTCTGCAATCTGAGAGTTCGATTATTAACGAAATAAGATGAAAACGAGATAGAAGACAGAAAATGAATGAAAAAGTACGACAGACACAGGATGGGTTGCACACCAAATAGTTTTGGAAAGCACTAAAATTCGCTCTTTTCGTACAACTAAGCAACATAATGGACGAAGGCGAATAGCTATTCTTTCTGTCTTAGAACTTAACTAGAACTGGATTTTCGGATGCTCTTGATTTGAGCTAAAAACCAACTAATGTTATTTTTTCCCTTTTAGTCTCGCCAATAGTTCACCTTCGCGCTCTTGTTTTTTTTTTTTTCGTTGGCTGCTTTTAGGTTTCGGATTCACTTTCATGTTGCCTCAACGGGAATTTGGCTGTTTCCTACGTATTCGATTTCTCGTATTAAAACGGAACTCACCGAAAAAAAAAGGATTGTAATTATCTAAAATACAATTCAGATCATTGCAACTACAATTTTGAAACATTTGGAGGTAAAGCTGTTTTTGAAAAATTGTATTCCAATTGTATTCTACTAATATTTTATAGCACTGCTTGTTTCTGAGAAAATGAGCTGTCACTGCTGATATATCACCGTGAATATTTTTGTAGGTTCACAAGATTAACTATTGTAAATACTTAAATTAATGTATTATTTGATTAGTTTTTAGATTATTTCCTGACTCCGCCCTTTAAATAATTTCTTTAAATATGTATATTACCCCTAAAATGTACGTCGCAAAGCTGGATCAAACAGCAGTGAGAGGTATGGAAAAGAGGTCCAAGTCAACAACTTTGTCTTCTTATATATCCGTAAATTTTGCTGATAGAAGCGTGCAACTTTGTACGTCAATAGATGAATCTAAAAGAAACAACTTACTAATTGAAATTTTTGCTCTATGGGGGCCCTATAAAAATCAAATTTTTGTAACTTTTTATTATTAATCCCCTTAGATATCAAATATTTTGATACAAATCCTTACCTTATTTGATGAAACTTTGTAATTGGAAGCTTATGTCTAAAATCTATATTTAAGGAAATAAACGCTTGTTCCACCTTTTTGGGACACCCTGTATAGGGGGTTCGGGTAGATTGATATGCGGGAACATTGATACAGACCATAAATTTTGATGATAATAATGGCTCAAGATGTTCACATCCCCTTATATATATGCCACTTTAATTCTTAGCACACGATATATTTTTCGGCCATGTTATTGTTAAGTTAAAAGATAATTTACAAATCAATCAAACAGCTTATCTTCTTGTCCAAGTGCATTTTACTCTAGGTATGTGTTGTATGATTTCTTTAACTATTTATCCTGCCAGGGAATCTACTCCAGAGGTAGAAAAAAACATTTACTTTTTCTGAACTATGTTCATTTTTGAGGTTATTTATTTGTTTTTGCGTAACCACTTGTTTTAAGTAAAAATGACTTTTGGGGCAGATTGATACGAGTCTTCTGTGTGTATCAATGTGCCTAATCAGAAACTACTTTGCAAAACTTGTAGAGAAACTGAATTAATGTCATCAAAAAGATAATTTTTTGTATTTTCAGACAGTGTGAAAAAATAATTTTTGTGCTGTATTATGTTCGTCAGTCATGAAGATAGAACGCGAAAACTTCCCTTAATTTTTAATTAATTAAAATTTCCAAAAACGGCTTCGAGATACACATTCCCTTTCTCCAAAGCATTGCTTATTATTTCATTTTTCCAGTCTCATTCAAAATGTTGAATTTTGATTAAAATTAAACTTGGTTACTTTGTTCAACCCACCTTGTTTTCATCCAAAACCTATTAACCATCGATATTTTAAATATTTCCGTGTGTATCAATGTACCCCTAGTATGGGGCAGATTGATACAAATCCATTTTTAGGAAAAAAGCGTAATAAGTATTTTATTATGTCATTTATGATCAAAACTCGACTGAAATCCTATATTATATTAACAAATAAATAAATTTGGTGTATTAGTTCTAACTAGCTGCTCTCGCCTCCCCCCGGGCGGGTTCGCGGCCAGCAGCCACTGTGCTCAGGACTGCCCCTGCCACTTCCCTGCTTCGAGGCTCTCAGCCACTACTTTTCTTAGTTTTAAATACTGCATGAAGATCAGTGGAGCAGACCATAAAACCATTGTAGATTTTATATTTTTTGTAGACAACAGATTCCTTTAAAATGTTTTAATAAACCTCATCTAGTTGTAATGTTTTGTATAACTTTCTCATTAATTTCGGCATGATAGTCTTCAGACCCATAAATACAGAATGATATCGCCTCAAATAAACAGTTTCCGTCACCTACAATAGGTGTTTTACAATATTTTTGACACGCCATTTTGATGAAATTCTTGGAATCTATATATTTAAAATAATATGGTAAAACCTTCAGACAGCTCGGCAGCCCCAACCACTCCACGGATTTCGATAATTTTTATTTCATATGAAAGCTTATGACGTCTAGATATGTCATCAAGGATCGCCTGCCCACCACCACCACCTAATTTCCAATGAAATAGAAAAAACATTTCAACACCACATACATTTTCTATATATTTTTTTCGATTTCGCTCCAAAATGGTGGGTGTGGGCAGGAGATCCTTTATGACATATCTAGACGTCACAAACTTTCATATGAAATAAAAATTGTCGAAATCCGTCGGGTGGTTTTGGTGGCGAACTGTCTAAAGGTTTTTCCCCTTAGAGAATGTATGGTGGAGAAATATTTTTTTCGATTTCGTTCGAAAATGGGTGGTGTTGGGGAGCAGACGGCCCTTGATGACATATTTAGACGTCATAAGCTTCCATATAAAATAAAAATCATCGAAATCCGTCATGTGGTTGGGACTGCCGAACTGTCTGAAGGTTTTACCATCTTATTATTTTAAATATACAGATTATTACAGTTGGTAAAATCATTTTTTACCTACCCCCGAAAAAAAGTGTATCAATGTCCCCGCATTGCCCCTATATTATATAGAGTCGGACCTCTATTTAACGAACCTCTATTTTGCGAACTTTCCCTTGGAAACAAGAACATTTTGCGAATTTCAACGTAAAATAACCTCCAAATAGCGAAGTGCATTCTCTATTTAACGAACTTTTTCTTGTGAACCAAATATTTTTTTCTCCCTATTTCTCAAAATATTTCTGAAAATATCAAACTTATTCTTTCTTTTAACACATTTTATGGTGATCAATGAACTTGAACTGGCTGTACCAGTCGTCTAACTCGCCGAGAGCAGTAAAATCGTTGTCATTCTTTGCATTTCATGCAGGAAGTGCAACCTTTAGCCAAACACTAGAAAAACTTTCCATATCCCCCTTTCACCCTCAATGGAGCTGTCCCGTCTCCTTGAACTAGTCTCCCGTTTTCTAGATTGTTGATCGGAGTCGTGCTGGTAATTTCGGTTCTTGTAGCTGGAAAATGTCAAAGCAAAAGTGCTTGAGCACCAAAGAAAAACAATGATATGCTGATTGATGATTTTCTTTCACTTGATTATGAAGCTGAAACTTCGGAAACACTAACTGAATTGGATATTTTGGACAGCGTGAAAAATAAAAACAATACAGCAATTAATTGCGACGAAGATGATGCAGATGGAAATGATTATGATGCAGAAATCAACAAACCTTCGTATGATGAAATGCTAAAATCATTTGAAACAATACGCCTGAAGCCCTACGAAATAAAACACATTACGTTTTTACTTTTTGCACTAAACAGTCTCAGAACCATAAAAGCTTTGTGTTAGCATACTGAAATCAGTCGAAGAAACAAGATTTAAGCAGATTTTTTATTTTTATATTTATAATTGAATAACATGATGTACGGATTGGACAAATTTCTAACATCCGACAGAGATGTAATATAAAAACGAAGTTATCCTTTTTAGATTCTAAAATGCAATTGCTAAATACACCTGCGTCAAAACATCCACTTTTCATAAGAAATGTTATATTACTAAATATTAAAGCCAAGAAAAAAACAACTAAATGCTTAGAAATAATGAAATTTAGAAACGAGGTTTTTTTAATAATTAAAAACAAAAAGTATAGGTAAAAATACAAGCAGAAGACGAAAAACACAAATCTTTAAAAAGACTTCTTTATTACAAAAATAAAAGAATTATTTCAGTGCGACTTTCATATTCAATATCTGATTCCCAGAATAATGAAAAAGAGATCTTATAATCAGGAATGGCGCTAGAGTTTGCCCGACAGGGGGACGAGTGTAATGAAATCGGTCTCAAATTTTCGCCAGATTATTATTTATCAACTATAGTTGAATACCCCGTACAAAAATTTTCTCCGGCGGGGGATCGCAGCATCCCTGACGGACTGGGGGGGGGGGGCGTCGCCCCTCTGGCGCCACCACTGCTTATCTTGACCCCTAACATTTTGCATAAAACAGAATATACAAACAGTCCAAAAAATGCACACACATTTCAAATAAATCAACACATAAACAATGTATAAAATATAACAAAGAAGTGTTCCTCATGTAATAGACGGACATAGTTTAAAAGGAGTATTATTGTTTATAATATTCTGCAACAAAATGTAAATTGTTTTAGTTTATTAAACATATTTAAATGCGTACATTTAAAGCATTTTTAATATTAATCAGCTAGTTTTTCAGGAAATTAAATAATTAACTCATAAATACCAATTTAAATGTTTTAGAAATGATAACTACAACAAAGGTAAATAAATTAATATCCAGTGTCAAAGCCAATCATTTAGAACAGAGGTTAACAACCCGCGGTACGCGTATCTCTGAGGGTTCGTAAAGAACCTTTTGTTGGTACGCGAAATCAGAATTGTTAATGGTGGAAATAAGAAAACACGAGGGATTAAAAAAGTTAGAGAACTTTGTTTCTCCAAGTGAATACTTACAATTTAATAACTATACCACTTGAAAAGTTGATTATTACGAAGTGTAATTTTTAGCTATACTTATAAGTTAATGAGAAATTATTACAATTTAGGTTTAATTTGCTTTGGAGATTAATTAATACTATGGTATAAATGGAATAAGACGTAAAATCAAAAATAAGTTCTGCAAAAGTTATTAATTCGAGTTATTTGAGTCTTAAACTCACCCACGCCCTTAACATTATTGATAAATACTTCTTTGCACTGAGCGATGACTGGGGGTGCGGGGTGGACATGATAGTTGGGATACGCGAAATCAAAAAGAATAGTCGAGGGGTACGCGAGGGGGAAAAGCTTGGGAAACACCGATTTAGAACATGTATTTATTTTGAATAATTTCCATACAGTAAAACATCTTTTTGAATCAGAATATTCAAGTATTTCAAAATTAATTTTATGTTAACCCTTAAAACTTTTCCCTCAACAAAATGCTTTAGTGTGAAATGTGCACACTAGTATTATCTTCTGTGCACATCTCACAGATGTACGGTTTCTATCTAGTGTTTCAATAAATGCAATTCCAGATAATCTCAAAGCAGAAATGTTTTAATAAAAGAAAGTAAATAATCTATAATATGCACCCGACATCCTATGGTATGTCTTGAACTGAAATGAATCATCGTTAGTTATGAGGTCGAGAAGATGTTCCCAACCTGGAATACGCGTACCCCTGGGGAAACACGAAGGACTAGTTGGTGGTACACGAACTCAAAGACGGTAATGGTGGACACAAAAAAAACATAAGGGATTAAAGATGTTACAGAATTTTGTTTCCGTAAGTTCGTGTAAAAAGTAAAAGATGTGCAAAACATAAACCTATCCTCAAAAGAAAAAGATAGCAAAAAGAAGTGTAATTTTTAGCTATCCTTATAAATTAATACGAAATTTTAATTCCGATTTAGACTGTTTTGACGTTGAACTAATACTATTGTAAAAATGGAATAAAATGTAAAATCAAAAATAAGTCCTGCAAATGTTATAAATTCCAGTCACTTCACTCTTTAGCTCACCCACGCCCCTAACATTATTGATAAAAACTTGTTCGTATAAGACAGATGGTTGGAAGGAGGATTTGACAGTAGGGCGTACGCGAAAATAAAGAGACTAATCAAGGGGGAAAGGTTAGGAACCCACTGATTTCTGTCGGCGTGCCCACTGGCACACGTAATTCTATCGC